>JARHVA010006770.1:350000-545000 GCA_037957365.1 Torreya grandis
GTAAGGTTTTTTGGCCTCATATGCAAGAATTAGAGTTTTGATGGATCTGGATTATGCCATTCCAAACAATAGCCTAATAAAAACCCAAAGGTGTTGATGGAATCAATCAATTGACATTAAAAATATCCCTTTTAAGTGATTTAATTATAGGTGTATTGGTCATACTCAAAATTTTGTAAGAAAGTTTGGACAACCACAACTAACATTAAGGGAAAGACTCAAAACGTTTGGAAAGTGTTTATTGCATCTTCCAAGGATTTTCAAATATGTAATGTTGGGAATTTTTGGTTTAAGGTGGGTAAATTTTTAGATAACAAAGGTAAGAATTTGGTTTTAGATAAATCTCTAGAACATCCCAATTCACCTTATTTGGGCTTCAAGTAATATGCCTCTTCAAATCCTCATGTCAATCTACATAAAACTCAAAATCTTTCAAAGACCCCTTATGTCAAAATCACAAAAACTGAGGCTTTGCTTAAAAAATTAGGTAAAATTGATGAAATATCTCTAAACAAAATGATCAAAGGTTGTTAATTTATTTCATAATAGTCAAAATATATAAAATCTATGATTCAAAATTTGGATTTAAAACTTGATGTGAATGATAATAACTTAAAGGATGATTTTAATTCATGAGAGGACAATCCTAGGATTGAGGCTATGGATAGCGATTCATATATTTAAGAGTATAAATAAGAGGAATAATTGAATTATATATATTTTTTGTCTATATCCCAATCACAAAGTGCCTTACTAAAGCATAATTATGAAAAACCTAAAAGGAAAGGTAGAATAACTATTAAGGAGCTTGTTGTAGGGGAAGTTTTATAGGTAAGCAAGGCAGTATTTATAAATACTTTAGACCTAAGAATTAGGAGGTGTAAATCCTCCCTTGATTTCATGAAGATTATTTCATGTAATGTTAGGGGCCTTAATGTCCCTACTAAGAGACACTTGGTTAAGCATCTGTTATATTTAGAAAATCTTGATGTCCTGTTGATTCAAGAAATAAAGAAAAATTTGGTGGAATCCTCTAATTTAATGTAGCTCAGTTGGAAGAGATGGAATAGTTCCTTTGTATAAGATGATGAGGAATTAATAGGATTACCTATTATATGGGTTCCTTATAAAGTTCAAGTAAAAATAATTTAAACTATAAATTATTTGAAATTTTGTAAATTCACTTGTCTTAAGACTCACTTGAGCTTCTTCCTTTCTAATACTTATGGGCCTAATGATTACAATAGAAATTGATTTTATGGAATGACATGGATAACCATTTTTATCTCTTTATTAATTCAAATATTATTATGGATGGTGATTTTAATTCCATCTTATCATTTTTGGAAAAATATGGTCACAAAACTCGAGGGACTTTAGGTAATCTTGATTTTATTCAGTTTGTTTCTAATTTTGAGTTTCTAGATATTCATCCAAAGTAGGGATTGTTTACTTAGAATAACAAAATATATGGATATCATAATATTATGGAGTATTTGGATATATTTTTATTCTCTAATAATTGGATGTCACAAAACTAGATTACAAAAAGCTCCATTCTTCTTTTCATAGGTTCTGATCACTTTCCTTTTGATCTATGTGTTAATATTGATCATAAACCCTTTCTCTACCCTTTCAAATTTGAGAAGATGTGTCTTTGGGACCATTATATTTAAGGACTCATGGAATTTTGGTGGAAGAACTACCATATTTAGTCCCACTCTCCAATGTGCAAAATGGCAAAAAAAAGCTTCAATTTATTAAAGGTTGTCTCGACACTAGAATATTAATTGTTTCAAAAACATTTTCTAGGAAAAAGATTGTGTTGAATCTAAGCTCGATAATCTAAATATAATGATTTATCAAATAGGAATGGATAAAAATTATTATGGTAATAAAATTATTTTCATAGTGGAGTATAAAGAACTACTTTAGAGAGAATAAATCTTTTGGAAGCAAAAATCTAGGATAGATTGGTTAAAAGAAAGAAATAAAAACTCTACTTTGTTTCACAACTCTATTGATATTAGGCAAAAAAATTATCAAAATTTTCAAATTATTTATTTTAAAAGTGTTAGTTTGATCACTCAACCTAAGATTCAGAATGAGATAGTCAATTTTTTTATTAATTTACTACATAGTGATAAGGCTTCAGACCTTGAATCTCATAATCATAACCTCATTTTTATTCTTAAGTTGGTCTCCCCTATTCAAAATGTGAAATTATTAGCTCCCTTCTCTTTGGAGGAAATTTGAGATGTGGTGTTTGTTATGGAAAAAGATAAGGCCCTTGGGATGGATGGTTTTTTTGTGGATTTTTTAAAGACTTTTTGGGCTCTGGTGGGGGAAGAGGTCTTACAATTGGTGTAAAAATCTAGGAGTAAGATTTTACTTGATCTTAATGTGACCTTTATTTAACTCATTCTAAAATGGGATATTCAAGAAATATTTAATGATTTTAATCCTATTTATCTTTGAAATATAGTTTAAAAAATCATCTTTAAAGCAATGGAAACAAGACTTGGGCCTACCATGAATTCCTTAGTTTTAGAAGAACATACTGGTTTTATTTTAGGAAGGAATATTTAGGAGGGAATCATTATTTCCCATGAAATTTTTCACTCTCTATCTATTAATCATTATAAGGGTATGATGATCAATATTGATATCAACAAAGTATATGATAGGGTTGATTGCCACTTTTTGATTGAAATTTTAGAAAAAATTGGGTTTGATAAGAAGTGTTGTGATTGGGTTTTCAGTTGTATCCCAATCCATAAATACTCTATTTTGGTCAATGGAAGTCTAGATGGTTTCTTTGAATCCTCAAGGGGCATTAGACAAGAAAATACCTTTTCCCATTTTCTTTTTATCCTATTACCCGAAGCCTTGGGAAGGGTAGTGAAATATGTTAAGGAACTTATCTACTATAGGGCATCCAGGATATGGAAGTATTTAAAATATTAGTCATCAACAATTTGTTGATGATACTTTCCTTTTTGGCCAAGATTATATGGATGAATTTTAAATATTTATTTCCATCATGAACATATATGATTTGATTTATAGGCAAATAATGAACATCAAAAAGTTTTTTTTTAATTAATTTCTCAAAACAAGAATAGTAGGTAATTTCCCTAGTCATTAGTTTTAACATTGTAAAGTTACCTTCCCAGTATTTAGGTGTGCCACATTTTCTATGTTGACCAAAAATATTAATTGGGAAGGACTAGTTAATTATTTTAAATCTCAATTGGCTTTATGGAATGTCATTGGTTAAAATTGGTAGCCTAAATAACTCTCATCAAATCTATTTTGAGCCCTCTTCTTATCTAGTATCTCTCGGTGATCCAACCACCTTGTCATGTAGTTAAGTTTCTCAATCAAATCATGAAAGACATTTTATGTCAAGGATCATAGAATCAAAAAATAATCCCATTAATGGAATGGGAAAGGGTTTGTAAAGTAAAGAAGATGGGGGGATCTACAGTGAAAAACTTGAGTCTTCAAAATAAAGCTCTCAGATCTAAACTTATTCAGAGAATACTTTTCAAACCCAACTCTCTGTGGTCTAGGATATTGAGAAGTAAATACATCGATATAAGTAATCCATGCATAATGGTTTATATTACTAACCCTTCCAAAGGTTCACACTTTTGGAAATTTTTGTTGAATTATAGGTGTTTGATTTTGGAACATGTTTCTTGGATGATCAACTAGTGAGGGACAACCAAATTTTGGGAGGATTATTGGAATGGTCATAAACGTCTAGATGATGTATTTCATATGGAGGAGGCTAGCCATATTATCTCTTTAGATTGGAGCATCTTGGTTAATAATTATGTGAAACTCCATTAGTCTAATGGTGTGACCTCATAGGGTTGGAGGAATTTTAAAGCCTTAGATTTCCTATTAGAGAAACATAAACATCTAATTAAATGCTTAAAGAATTAAAAGGTCTTCTTAAATGCCAAGGAGAATCCTTCACATTAGATTAGATCCAAATATGGTAGTTACATAGTTAGTCTTGGTTATCATATTGTCAATGTTACTGATGATATGATGAACTGGGAAAGATGTATTTTTTAGGACAAGATTGGTCTTTAGAAAGCTAGAGCATTTGAATGGCTTGTGGTCTAAAATTGCATTCTAACATAGGATAGATTGACCAAAATTGGTTTCCTTAGTCCATCATGGTGTTGTCTTTCCAAAGAAAATGAAGAAACTACCAACCATATTTTATATGAATGTCCCTTTGCAGACTGGTGTTGGCCATGGTTATGTTATAAATTGGAGTAGTCATTGGCTTAGTTGCCTTCTTTGTATTATGCCTTTTCTTCCTAGCTAGTTGGTGATTCCAAGAATTCTTTGTTTGGTTTGTGGCATGTTATCCCCTGTATTCTTGTCTGAACCTTATGAAAAGAAATAAATCAATGAATTTTCAAAGGAAAATAAAAATCCATTACTACTATTGTAAAATACCTAGAGTTGGAAATTTTAGAAGTAATGTCTTCTCAAATCAAATATAGGAATGGTTACCTCTTAACCTAGGATATGAGGACTATTTCAAAATAGAGGCTTATTTCCATTCCACCCATTAATGGGTCAATATTAAGTTTAGGTAAAATATTGAGAAAGGATAAGAATTAATGGATCCCCCCACAACTAAGATGGCTCAAATTGAATTTTGATGGTGATTCTAGGGGAAATCCATGTGCTTTCAGGGCTAGTTGTATTCTCTACAATGGTAGTGGATTCTTAATCAGGGAAATTTATAGAAAACTTTTAGATGACACAAATAATGAAGCTAAAGCTCAAGAATTATACACTTGGATTGAATAAGTGTGGGTTGGTGTTGGTTATGACATAAGTCTTGTGATTGAGAAGGTATTGACAAAGTTTAGAGGCCACAAAGACCAAGGTGAGCCAAAATTTCTTAGCATGTGTGTAATAAGTTTCATACTCTATAAGAATTTGACTTATATAGTAGATAGATTGATCTTTATGTTGCTCATCTTAATGTACAAGCATTACCCCTAAAAAGTGGTTAGTGGTATAAATCTATAGGTAGAAAGGTTGATCCTCTTTTGGAGGAATGAGAATGGGTGGAGAAAGAAGCTACTCTTTAAGTGAATACAAGGACTTTTGAAAATCCTTATTCCACTTTAAAGATATATCTTTTTTTAGGTGGTAGAAAGGTTGGCATCTATTAGATAGCTAAGAGATGAAGTGTCGAATGGATTGAAGCTTCCCCTAAAAACTATAAAGTTTATTAAGTTTGGTTGGAGGAGGCATGTCAAGGATCACCTTGATTTTATTGGGATCAAATTCTATTCCATGAAGAGAGACCATGAATCAAAGGATATTTCCTGAGAATACCTGAAAGATACACTTCTTAAGGTTAACTTAGACATGGTAATAGATGAGGCATTCAAAAATAACCTTGAGAACTGCTAAATAATATTTATGACATTTAGATTTCCCAAGAAGGTCATATACGTAATCCTCTATGGTTTTGTAAATAAGGTCATGGAAGATGTAAGTCATAACATGTTGGTAGGTTACCCTAGCATTTTTTAGACCAAAAGGCATGACCCTATAGAAAAAGGTTCCCTATGTCTTGATAAAGTACTTTTATGTTGGTCCTCAAGGGAAATCAAGATTTGATTATAACTAAAGAAACCATCCACAATATATAGCATCTCATGTCTAGATATAAGATCAAAAAGTCGGTCGATGCTTGGCAAAGGGAAGTCATCCTTTGATAAAGTAAGGTTTAGATCATGAAATTCCATTCAAATTCCAAGTCCCCCTATTACTTTGGTGAGAGGGATGCCATTAAAGACCCATTGGGGATAATCAATAGGTTGGATGAAATTCATATATAGGAGGTGTTAAATCTCTTATTTTATAAGAAGGGCTATGTGAGGGTGTATCCGATGAAGCTTATGATTGACAGGCTTGGAATTATAGATAGTAATGATATTATGGGTGGTGATTGAAGGTTCAATTCCTAGCTTATTACTATAAGACCAAGAAAATGCTATGCTATAGTATTATAAGAAGGAGGGGAAATACTGATGCTCAGAGGAATTTGATAATATGTGGGTTATCTTGAGTACCCAAGTTGACATGGTTAAAGTCTCAAGAGGGAAATATTTGTGGATAGAGGAATCTTATGCACCATGATAGGTGAGAAGGAAATCATAATCTTAACACCAAATGATATTAATGATAGGAAATTCATTTTCTACCATCTCAAGATGAATCATAAGAATGGTTACGATCTCCCCATCCTTTTGATAAGTCAAGGGTCCCAAGTTAGTCATGTTGACAAAAAACGTTAGAGGGAATGATTTTTAGATCCTCTTATTTTGATGGTGAAGGGTTTGGTAAGGATGGAACTCCCTCATCAATGATGGTAATGGGAGGAAAATTGGTTAAATATTTAGGTAGAATAAATCCATGACCAAATCTCTCATGAGGCTTTTGGGTCTTACATGGAAATAAATCATGTGGCCCATGTTCATAACAACCTAGATCAAATCCATTCCAAGCACACCTATGGAGGTATGTCTTGGTGAAATTTGGTTTATCTACATAAGATAACTTAGAGGTGAATGATCAAGGAGAATAGGAATTAGAGGAGGTGGAAATCAGTTGATCAAGTCCCCCATAAATAAGATTAGTTTGGATATTGGGAGGCCCAAAAGTAATAATGGCTTTAATATTCGAATTATAACCAAGATTTTGGTCAAGGTTCTCATACTCTTTGGGAGTATGAAATATATCCAAGGTCAAGAGGTGATACTACCCAAGTGAGAGACATTGGAATGTTGATTCAAAGGGGTCCTTCATGGGATTTGTGTAGAAGGGATGGATGATCTAGTTGACACTTAGTTAATGGAAGAGGTGGAGTTATCTTTGGATAGTGAAGGTTTTGTTGATGGAAGAAGGAGAACATCATTTGATTAGAATGTCATTTTTCATGATGTGAAATGACTTGGGTCAAATTGTATGATAAATACTTGACCCTTGTGCTCAAAATTGATGCACTAATCTAGGGTAGAGGGCATACAACCCATGGAGTGGATCCATGGGCATCCTAACAAAATGTTATACTAAAACTCACCTTATACTATGTAGAAGAGCTTAGGAAGCATGTGAGGTCCTAAATGAATGTGGAGAATGATAGTTCCTAGAGTTTTTTTCCATATTGTCATTAAAGGATCAAAGCACCATTGTGGTTTGCAACATAATATTCTTTAGAAATTTTAGCTAGTCATACATGTGTGAGGACATATTGTTAATGTTATCCCCTCCATCAATAATATCCCTATTTATGTAGTTTTGGTTGATGTATATGGTAATAAAAAAGGGAGGATCTAGATTATTGAGATGAACAAAGGGTATTTATGAATCCTTGAAGGTAATGAGGGTGGAATGTTGAAGGGCTCCAAAGAAGGCTACTAGAGATTGTTGATCATATAGTTGAATCTATATGGACTACAAATCTTTTATCATCACTTGGTGGTGATGGGGCAGGGTATTCATTAGTTCATATAAACTCATCTTCATCAGTGTTTGGTGAAGTTACTTTAGAACTAATTTTTGGATTGACTCAAAAGGGTTGGATTAGGAGGAACCCAAGATGGACACCTTAGGTTTGGGTGAAGGTGTTTGGGTTTGGTTGGGTGATCTGGTGGTAGAAGAAGGGTATATCCATGGAATGGACACCTTTTCCTTCTTATTATTTTGTTGGGATTGTGATCATGTGACCACATGGATGGTATGGATTTGTGGAAGAGTTGGGCTAGAGGTCTACTTCAATTCCTATTCACTCTTAGATGAGAGTGTGGGAGTAGGTAAGTATTGGGTGGTTACTTTTGGTTCTCATATTGGAAATGGGATTATGGGAGGTTTATCTGAAAAATAGGTCATCCACATCACATAGTTGGTGGACTAAGACCTAGAGATCTTTACAGTTCTCTGTATCGTGCCTAAGTGTTCTATGGTATGATCATACCATATTGTCATTAAACTATGATGGTTTAGGTCTATGGAGGTTCAATGGTTTTATGGGTGGAAAGGTCAAGAAAGAGGCTTGTAGTAACCTTTTTAAGATGGTTGATTAATACTCAAGCAATGGTGGTGAGGGAGTGGAGGTTTTGGCTTTGATAGTTGGGGTAGAAACATTTTTAGGAGTGGGTTTGTTAATAGGATATTTTGGAGGAGAAATTTTATTGGTATGTGGTTTTGGAGTATATTTATTAGGGGTTGAAATTTGGAGGTATAAGTATTTTAGAGGTAGAAGATTTGAAGATAAATGGTTGAGAGCTAGAAGGTTTAGAGGTAAATGGTTGGGATGTAGATGATTTGGTTATGAATGGTTTGGTGAACATGGGTGAGGGTGTAGCTAGGAGCAGAGGTTAGGTTTGGGCTTTCTTTGGAAGATTAATCTTCTTAACCAAGGTAGAGGGGTTAGTTATCAATAAAAAAGGACGTGGTCCTAAAATGGAAGGCAAGGTAGAAATGAGAGCCAAGGTTTTAGACTTTGGGATCCTCGGTGGCTTCAATTTCTTGGTTGGTTTAACTTAGAATTTATTTCATGGGTTTGGTTGAGTTAAATCCAAATTTAATGGTGGGTGAGCAAGGCTTTGATTAGGTAGCATGCCTATGTTTTTCATAGGCTTGGTTGGGATGATAGAAGGTACTTGGGTTACTTTTGGTGGAGTTGGTTTGGTTGGTTCAACTATGGTTTGAGAGGTAGATGTTTCTAATGGTTTGGTTGGTATTATGGTAAGTTTAATAGTGTATTTGGAAGGTTGGGTTGGAAATGGTATGGTTGAGGGATCTCACTTGGTTGGATAAGGAAGCCCAAGATGGTACCAACATGTGGCCTGATCCATGTTGGGTTAGGATAAGAAATCCAAGTTTTGAGCTAGTCTAGAGAAAGGCTTATGGATAGGTTTAGTTCATTTAGTATTAGAATCAAAGGATAATCCCATGGGTTGAGAGAGGAGAGTGGTTACCTTTTCCTTTTCCTCAATCAAAGGCTCCAAGGTTTTGGAAGGTGATTCCTTCATGGGGGTGGCTAAGGTGACATCTTCCTTAGGAATGCTTTCCAAAGGAAGAGTGGATTTCTCTATGGTGGAAGAGAAAGGTATGGTGGTAATGGTTGACTCCTTTGATATGTCTTCCAAATGAGAGGCTGGTAGCTCCACTACCTTAGTAAGTGGAGAAAGGGGAATAGTTGCTTCCTTTGTTTTGGTTTCCAAAGGAATAGAAGGTGACTCAACTACCTCAATAAGTGGAGGGGAAGAAGAAGTGGTTTGGGAAATTGTTTCCTCAATAATGATCTCACTAAGAACCACATTAATAGTATGGACCTCATGGTTGTGAAATGATTCTGCTTTATTATTTTCATTATTTGTGGAATGGGAATGGTTGTGTAATGGCTACCTAAAAATATAAAGTGAATGATTTTGGGGTGTATTAGGGTTATCCAATATTACTTCCCCCTTTTTAATCAACCCTTAGACAATGTTTTTGAAAGTATTGCATCTACTAACATCATGCCCAATGACATAATGGTAACCACACATTTCATTATCCTTATACCAAATAGGTATGGGATGAGAGGAATTGAATTATTATATGGGTTTAATTGGAGGAAGTTTTATGATATTTGCTTTCAATAATATTTCCAATACTAAAGCATATGACTCCCATAGTGGAGTATATTACTTTTGGTTGTTATGGTTTTGGTTTCAGGTATTCTAGTTGGAAGAATTAGAAGAGTTGGGTTGGTTAACAACTGAAGGAGGGGAAGTTTTAAGGACAATTACATTCATGGTTCCCTTGGTTTTGGTGTTGGTTTTAGAGTGGTTGGTGGTTTTGGAGGAGGAACTTTCATTTGACTTGAAACTAGAGTTCTTGTTTTTCAATTTTAGCTTCCCCTCATCAATGGATCTAGTCTTTAATTTCCATGCCATGATGAATGCCTCATCAAAGGTCTTGAAATTTTGAACCTATAAAGAGTAGGAAATATGTTTAGCACAAGCCTGAGATAAAATTCCAATTAGCTCAGGTTGAGGTAAAGATAAAGAGAGTTGGTTTATTAAACCTCTCTAATGGGCTATGAAATCAATAATTGACTCTTTGTAAAATTTTTGAATGGAGTACAGGTTGGTGATGGAAACATTTTTAGATATATTTATGGAAAAATGATCTAAGAATATTTGAGATAATTGGGCAAAAGAAAAGAGGAAGTGCTTTATAATAACATTGTACCAATTTAATGTCAAACCAGATAGGGACATGGGAAAGGTGAAAAGAAGGAGAACATATCATAAGAAATCTAATATAAAGATTGTCTAAATTATCTAAGATGTTGTTGAGAATTTTTCTTGCTCTAAAATTTTGGAAGTTCTAGTTGAGGAGGATAAGTTCAGATTGGGATAAACGTATGAATTGGTTTGTTTCAAATTTGATCATATGATAAAAGGTTATGGGTACTAGAAATATATGACTCCAAATTATTCATCTTGTTATTTAACATCTTAACTAGATTAGCTTGTGGTTGTGCACTCCCATAGTTGTATGGTATGTTTTGTTGGGGTTGGGTATGCGCAACATACAAATATCTAGTGGAAGGTTGAGAGGATGCCACATATTGTTATGTGTAGACATGGATGGTTGGGAAGATGCCATGTATGGGTAATTGATATAGGAGGTTGGGTAGAAGATGGATCCATGTACCCTTGTGTGTTAGGAATATAGCTCAGGTTGGGTACAATGTGCACTTATTGAGGAATTGACATGGGTTGGATAAGAGGTATGGTTAGGTTGATAGGTTGAGGATGGGTGGTAACCTTGGTACTAATGGGTAGAAGGGTAGAAGGTATAGAAACCACAAATATATAGAATTGATTGGAGGTTGGTGGGTTGAAGATAACAAGAGGAAGGGTGGCAACACTAGTATAGGGTACTCCAAGGGTAAGTGAAGTATAGGTGACCAAATTTTAGGTTTATCATTTATTAGAAGAGTTATTGGATGGGGTGGAAGGTGTTTGCGTATTAGTTTGTTAGATTTTTTAGTTTTGGATGGTGGTATTAGAGGGATTATTGGTATAAGAATATGCTTGGGTGACTAAGCATTGGGTGGAAATGGTGTAAATAGAGGTGATACCCATAATATGGGATGGCATACCATAGGGTGGATCAATAGATGGAACTAAAGTGGGGGTATGGTATTAAGGTAGTGTTGGAGGGCTATGGGGTTATTATCCAGAAAGGTGGTGAAATATGTATCACCTTGGGAACTATCCAAGGGATACTAGGACTTCTAAAAGGATGGGGAGAACCTTCCATATTTGAGATGTACTCCATGGATGAATAATAAGAGGAAGATGGGTGGATGGGAGGTAGATCTTGATTTTCTTGGTTTTTTAGTTGTTTTCTAGTTACAACCATGTAAAGAAGGGGAAAAGGAATATAAAAGTGATCTCATAACTCAAAAAAGAAGCAATCAAAATAAAAAATCTCTAGGAAAATAATGCATACAATAAAGTGCATTAAAATCCTAAGATATATTTTCTCTCTTTGGACTTATGCCTCGATTTTAAATAATTTATGAATATCAACTTTGGGATTTTAGAGTGAGTACTACAAAAAGATGTGTAATGTTGGTTTTAAGTAATTAAGGCTCTCAAGAATATATGCTAGACCTTGGTAAATGGATTGATATTAGGGCCTTATCCCTCACTTCCCACACCTTAATGATAAATGTGTCAAGTACTTAGCTAGAACATATTGAGTTGTTAGAGGTTATACTCAGCCAGTGAACTGACTTGGTTCTCCCCTTAGTGATGAAATCCAAGTAGGATAGCTGAGGAAAGGTGACCACTAGGTGATGAAATCCTAGTCATGCCTTATGTTAATGTTTTTATGTTTGATTGAATGTTTGGTTGTATTATGTGTGTGATAAGAAGTGAGAATACAATTAATTTACTTGATTAAATTATGTGAGCTAATCAATACAAGCAAATAATAGATGCAAATTTAATTTTAATCTAAAATAAAATTTTGTTGTCTTTCCAAATGAATATAAAACAACTAAGATGCACCTAAATGCGATATGATGATGTGAATCCTAGGCCTATAATGAGTAATTTTGATTTTCATAAATGACAAAAAAATGACAATTTTTACTTTTTTCTAAGAAAGCAAAAGAAACTATAAATTGTATTTTGGAAAGGAAGAAAGCAAATAAGGAATATTTAACATTTAGAAAAGAATGCAATGAATTAATATTCTTTAATATAATTAAATATCCTATAAATATGAACCCAATAAAAATCTCAAGGTTCCCACCAAGCGTGATAAAATGTTTCACTATTTTTTTTGCTTTATTTTCTGAGAAGAGAACAAGAAAAAACTTAGTATGGGTGTGGTATAAAAACCTAGTGTGTTGTTTATGTGTGAATATAGATGATTGTCGATACTCCTCTTTGTCTAGGGAGGATGAATTGTAGATAAGAAATAAAACTAGGAAATGGTCAATTAGTGAGATAGTAGGGTGGACTACCTAGCATGAGCTAGATCCAAGAAGCACAAGCTTACTTGGAGGCTATCAATCCAAACTTTTAAAAAACTTAACTTATGATAAAGTGGAAATAGATATTTGCATGAATAATAGAGAGTAATGAAATGAAATACAAGAAATTATATTAGAGAGATAAGTGATTTTGACTAAAAATAACAATAAATGATTGAATATTAATGATAAATTACTCAAACTTGATTCATATAATAAGTTAAACTTTTGTGATAAAATAGAAACTCATAAACTAAGATTTGGGTCTGGGTAGATGGGTCAAATTATCTTGTTATTGTAAAATAACACATAATGACCATCAATGGTTAGGTATGATCATTGATAGTTAGGGCCAAACATCAGTATTTAGGTGGCCATCGATGGTTACTATTGGATTTGGTTTTGGAAAACAAGTCTATTGGGGAGGTTGTAGAGAGGTTTTTGAAGTGGTATTTGGGTTGAAAGTTGGTTATGAGATAGAAATTAATACTCAGAGGTATTTGGTTTGTGAGTTGGGTGTTTGGGTGATTGGAATAGGCTATGGGTGGTTTTGGGTAGGAGATGAAGTGTCTAGAGTTGTAAAAGTCCAACATAGGGAATGAAGTATAGAGAATGGGAATGACCCAATAACTAAAATAAATAGATATAATTACAAATCTTGATAAAAAAAATAGCTACTTAAGTTTTAGGTGTTGCTAGTCTAAGGAATGCTAAGGTTGGTTGAAATCTATTGTGTATCTTGGAGCAATGTTAGCAGAGTAATGATACCTTGGCTCAAGATGGTGAGTTAAAAAATTACACTAAATCTCTAGCATATTTCTTATTTCACTAGGAAGATTCTAGATTCACCTAGGAGTAATAATATCTCACCCCTGAATGAATTCAACCTCATATTCATATCTTAATATAGAATAAAGAAGCATTGAAATAAAAGTGTTTAACAAACAATTTAAAAATCAATCTAGCATGCATTGATCATGTGAAAAGTAGAATAAAATAAAATAGATAGTACTCAATGAGTGAGTTTTAGTTGAGTTTTAGTTGACTCCTTTGATCATGTACTCCTGAGGTAGAGTTTTAAGTAATCACTAATGGTCTAGGTCAACCATCGATGATCAAGCGCTGACTACTGGTGTTCAAGGAGACAGTCAAAATTGGATAAATTTAGCCAATTAAACTAATAACTAGTGGTTAATTCCCTAGGAAATGGTCTAAGTTTATTAATGGAACCATTGGGACACATGAAGAACAAGTATAGGAGGTTAAGGTTATTAATTACTAGGGTAGAAATGGTCTCTAGACTAGGTGTTGACCAACTAGCCATGGGTTTTGATAGCTAAGTTGTAAATATTATTTATTGAATTAATTATCTTAATTAATTTAGACAAAGGGATAAATCTAATGATTTTAATTGGTAATCCTAATCCAAGGGGGATAAAGGGGGCCAAGGGGTGTTTTGATTATTAGAAATACATTGTGTAGTTTTTGAGTGTCTACAATTGGTGGGTATTACATGACTACCCAAAAATATTTTCTTGGGATTATTTAGATATGCTTAGAATAGATCCATTAATGACAATAGAATATTTTACTATATCTAGATGTAAAACTAGCTAAAGAGAAGATTCATAAAATCCAACCCAAAGTAGCATTATTGGTAAAAGATGAATTCATAGACTCTTAGATTCAAGATTCATAATTTTCATTGCACATTATGATTAGGTTTATAACATTGTACATATAACTAAACTTAATGGTGGATTTTGATATTGCACTTATTATCATGACTAAATTAAACTTGTCTAAAAGAGGATTTCCCATTACCTAACATCAGCATAAAATTATAAATTGTATAGCCATCTATCAGACATTTTCAATCATGGATTGTTTTTATGTATATAACCATATAAAAATTAACCCAATAGATCAGGAAAAGATAACATTTACCACCCTATATGGAACCTTTTTCTATATTGTCATGTATTTTAGACACAAAAATATAGGAGCAACATATCAAAGGGAAATTAAACACATTTTTCATGATTTAATTCATATAACCTTAGATTATTATGTATATTATTTACTACAAAAATAAAATCATTAAAAAATATCATGCTACAAATTTATGACAAATATTTGAGTGTTTGTGAAAATTCAATGTGTAATTAAATTTAAAAAAATGTGTTTAGGATAAATTACCTCATAACAGGGCATTGAGGTTGATCCATAGGGGTCAAATATATTTTTGAGATTTCACCACCAAATAACTTAAAATAATTATGATCCTTACAAGAAAATTCAAGAAATTAAACATTTCATTGCTCAATTAGCTCATAAAACAATACCTTTAATGCATTTACTAAAAAAGGAAACTAAATTTATATGGGATGACATTTTTCAACAAATTTTTGGTAAAATAAAGGAATATTTAGTAAACCCACTTGTTCTCATGCCTCTAATACAAGAGAGACCATTACTCTTTTATATCTCAACAACCAATGAGGCCTTGGGGTCCTATTAAAAAAATATGATGATCATTGAGAGCATGAAATTTACTATATAATATATTTGTTGGTCGATTATGAATTCAAATATATTCCAATGGAAAAATTATGTTTAACATTATTATTTTATACTACATAAAAGTTATGACATTATTTTCCTAGTAATAATATCCTTTTTATAATTAAACAAGATCCCTTGATTTTTCTCATGAACAAAATCCACCTAATAGGTCAAATAGATAAATGGGTGATGAAACTTAACAAGTTTGATGTAAATTTTATATCTCAAAAATTAGTAAAAGGCCAAGTCATAGTTGATCATCTAGTTATAACTCCTTTAACAAATGCTTTCATAATTACTAAGGCTTTTGATGATGAATTAATTGCATATAACATATCCCATAATCCATGGATGATGTTATTCAATGGATCTAAATGTATGATAGATGTGGGTTCAAGTATCATGTTTTGCACTCTCAAGGGTGAATACATGCCATTATAATATATATTATCCTTCTCTTGCACAAAAAATATATCAAAATATGAGTCCTTAATAATCAAATTATCCATAACACAAATACTTTATATCAAGGATATTCAAATCTTTGGTTATTCTCAATTAGTTGTTAATCAAGTTACCCGTCATTACCAAATAAAATAAGAGAAATTAATTCCATATTAATAAATGGTTGATAGACTAAAAGAAACATTTGACACATTTTTTATTAATAGTATCCAATGTAAAGATAACTATCACATATATGTAATGGATACTTATGCATCCTTAATGCCTTTTGAAATTAAGAATGATTGTATAAATTTCACAATACAATAGTTATGAAAACCTTCCATTACATCAATAAAATGGATGCTTTAGTATTTATCGATATAGTGACATTTATAATTTCTTATATAATCAAGCCTATATAACATATTAGTTTACATAAAATGAGAAATTTAAGATACAAAGAGAGGCACTTGGTTATTTTATTATTTGGAATGAGTTATTCATATTAGGTTTCAATGGAAAATTAATGTTGTCTAAATAAATATGAATCAAGAACCACACTTCTATAAATACATGACAATGAATGTGGGGAAACTTTAGTGGGAAGCCCATGTCAGAAAATATATTACGATAGGTTTATTATTAGTCTGAAATGAAAACATAATATATCTAAAATGCTAAACTATGTTTATAATGCAATAAATATAGTAATTTAAATCATGTTCCATCTCATGAGTTATATCAAATTATCTTTCCATGACCCTTTTCTTTGTGGGAATTTAATTTAATTTAAAAAATAAAACCAATATTCATAGGTGGCCATCAATTCATAATCGCAACTACACATTTTTTTTATAAAATGGGTGGAATTAATTCCACTTGAATCAACCATAGGGGACAATATATGCATGTTATTAATGACAATTATTATCTCCCATTTTATCATAACTTTAGCTATAAATACCAATAATGGTTTATCATGTAAAAATAAAATAATGAAACTTTTTAATAGAAAATAAAAAGTCAAACACACTTTTTCCACACCTCATTACCCATATTGTAGTGGCCAATAATAAAAGACAAACAAACTATTTTCAAAGTAAATTTAAAAATAGTTGAACAATAGTTTAGATTGGCATCAACATATGGTGTATGTCTTATGGGCATACCGCACTAGTGTTCATACACCTACTTAATCCCCATATTTTTCATTGGTTTATGGTATAGACGTGGTTATACCAATTTAACCTGAAATCACATAATTTTGTGTTTCTCTCAAGGATATTATAAAATATAATGACTATTGTTAAAATTATTATATTAGTTAGAACAATTGAGTTCAAAATGCACACATGTTATTGAAAATGTATGGGTCCATTAAGGTCATGTCAAATGAGTATATAACAAAAAAAATTAGCCACATTAATTTTAGATGGGTGAATTGGTACTAAAATAAAACCAAAATAATACCAATGCATAAAAATATAAAAAAGGAAAGTTCAAACCAAATTCTTGGGCCAATTCACAGTTACATAAATTTGGGAAAAGGGGTATACTGTCTAGATAAACTGGTAAGTAAACGTATCAAGAACATAAACAACAACATGGATTTGTGTTAATAATATTATACCTAAACAAATCAAATATCCCAAAAAAAATTAAAATATTAAAGAAAATACAAAAAAATTAAAAAATATATAAAATATAAAGCATTCACACATTTATTAACTCCTTGACACCTATGTTGTTCACTTTATGTTAGTAAATGGCATATAATTTTGATTTATAAATAGGTTTCATGCATACTTGAGTGTGATATAGGCACACACCAAAAAATGATATTGGCACATATATATTTTAGACCTTTCCTATTCCCATGTGATATAATACATTGGGCCATTTGATTTTTTTTAATCATGATTGACACATGGTACCTTAATTTAAGATCATTTATACATTATCATGTTGAGCTTACATACCAAATATTACACATACTTATAATTATTATTAAATATTTAAAAGTGTATATTATAAGCTAAGTTACATAAAATTTTAGCTAAGACATACATGCAGTGACTAGTATGATATGCTTATTCTAGTTGGTTATAATTCATTTATTCACATTATCACTTCTTTAAGTGTATTTTTCATGTTTTCTATTGTCTTGATTGTGGCATATTTAAATATGTTATTTTATTATTGGTAATGTGAAAATATGTATTTATTTATATTTGGACATTTGAGTATGACATTACTTTGAGTTTGTGGAATTTGAATATGCCCATTCTTTGTAATCTCCTTAGACCCCTTTTGTTTTACATTGAGAGCTCTTGTGTGTGTGCTTGATTATTTCCTAAGATTTTAATATTACTTTCTATAAATTTCCATGATATATATCATGCATCTTAGGTATTTTTATGATTGCATACTATGATCTTCATTGATATATCTATAAATACTACTCCTATATGTTACATGATAAATATTTACAAATTATAAAGTTATTTTATCCTTTTGAGGTAAGGTAACTACTAGATTATGTTTCCTCTCTTAAAATGGTGAGGGGGATATCTATGGGGTAATGTCATGGAGACATGACCTCCACACTTATAAAAATATCATAATTTAAATAATTCAATTATAGTTTATGTGATTCAAAAACACACTTGGGTTACAATCACATACATTAAACCATTTTTTTATAGATTTGGGATAAAGTTTCTCAAATTTATGATAGATAGTATACATCGGTATAGATCATATGTTAAATTTTTATATATACTTCATATTGAGACAAATTATAGGTGAATATGCCATGAAATTTCACCAAAAATTATAAATACACATCCAAACCTATTCAAAATTATTTACCAAGAAACACCGATACTTTAGCAAGAAACACCATTGTCACTAGGAAGCATAGTTTTGAGTATTGTTTTTATATATAAGTTAGATCCCTTTAGAAATTTTTTTCTTTAAAAACCCTCAATATCCTAATATTAATTCCATTTTTTAGGTTGAGTTTGTCATACCACTTGACTTGGATTTTATTGCACTATCACTTGAGTTGTGTGATTGAGATGTAATGATCTCAATGGTTGTGTCACAACTAATAATGGAAATGTATTGGGGGGAATAATTACCTAAAAATATACATATTAAAATCTCCAAGTTTAATTTTTTATCCTATCTTAGGTCCAATGCTTCATAAGGAACCATATTTACCAAGTCAAAGTACCAAGGGCAAACATGGTTGCATTGATACACAAGTGTATTCCATCCTTTCTCTCTTTATTTTTAAACATTTCAATAATGTCAAATTTTAGTCTATATTCACTAATTTATACTATAAAATTATCTTGGTTTTAGGTCATACACCAGTAAAATAGTTGAATTTGGCACAAGTAAAGGCAAGATGTGTTATACACACATATGTACAAATTTATTTTATTTAACATATTGATTTCATCATTATGCATTAATAAATTAAATGGGGGTAAATTTTAATACTAAATTATGATTTATATATCATATCAATATAATATAATTTAAAAATACCTATCATGGATCTACCTTTAGTTATAGACCTTAATGCTATCAAAAGGGTTGCATTTTCCATCTCATTGTGCCTAACTGCTTATCTTATGGTTTGACCCAATAATTTATGATGACCTAGATCTCATAAATTATAAAAAATATTAAAACCTAATATGTTATCCTTCATTATTAGTTTTATATCTTCATCAGCTTCTTAGCCTATTAGAATCTTACATCCCACATAGAGACAATTGTTTGGTGCAAGTGTATAGGCTATTATTAAGTGCCTAGTCCTTAAAATTCATCTAATTTAAAAAAAATAGAATCCCATGGGTCAGACCATAAAAATATAAGCCTAATAATTATTCATATATAAAATACCAGGTAATCACATATTCAAGCTCAATCCATTAATTAAAAAACTAAGTTCTACTACCTTATTCTTTCCTATTTTCATATCACTCATAGGAACAATCATATCATAATTCTAAAACACTCAAATAAAAACCCATGAATATTATTTATGCACACATAGTATAAAACCTTGGGGTGAAATACATAAGTCTAATTCCCTCATTGGAGTATTGGCTATGCAGGCAACACTCATTTACAGATGGGTTATTGAAATCAAGTCATCACCATGATCACACTAATCAATTTTTGGTAAGGTACAAAGACCTAAGGTGAAGATATATGTTTCATTCCATACACAATAATTTATATCCTATGTG
Organism: Torreya grandis; assembly: GCA_037957365.1. Lineage (NCBI taxonomy): Eukaryota > Viridiplantae > Streptophyta > Pinopsida > Cupressales > Taxaceae > Torreya > Torreya grandis. The sequence goes on from JARHVA010006770.1 coordinate 369,879, forward strand.
TGTGAACATAATACATTAAAAAAAAGGTGGAAAAAACATAGAAGGCTCCTAGTGATTGTTCTACAGTACAATGAGATTTTTGTATAAGACAATTATGTTAGGATCAAGACAGAAGCATAGATGCAAGTGTCCATATGTCAACACAATTTTCTAAACCTTGATAAAGAATATATAAATAATTTGATGAATGGATCTAAATATTGTCCCTACCTATTTACACCTTTGTATTTCTCATATCTACCTATCCATTTGTAGATAAGCTAAGTATTATATATTATTTATGTTTATGCAATCAAAGTATTATTTTGAGTCTACTTTCTATATTTAACATATTTCATCACTTTAATTTAGAATATTAATTCATATAAGTTTTTAATTAATTATAATGATCTATAATAGTTTTATTCATCCTTGTTTATAGAATATTCTACCCCATTAACCTTCCTTTCTTCCAAAAAATCTAAACAAAATGATGGAACATCATTTATTGAAAAGTTTTAAGTCACATGCTTTTAAATTAAATTTGACCAAGGCTTAATTTTTTAGATTCACAACCCAAATATCATGCCCTAGGTTTATTTTTAATTATACTAAAATTATAGGATGTATATCATCATATATTTAAACCTATGTAACAAACATTAATCAATACAAATTATGTGTTATAAGGAACTAATTTTATGTTCAGGTTCCTATTTTAACCTCTTTTTTTTCTACTAGTCATTTGTGCTATAGTTTATTGAAACAATATTTATGTCATACCTTGTGTCAAAATAGATACATTTTATTTTGTTATATTATTGCTCCTAAATTTTGAGGATAAGATATGTGTAGAAAAATAAGTTTTATAACTTAACTAAGTTTACCAATAGTTGTTTTAGACTCCAATTTTCTCCTATTTGCACTTATGGATACTAAATGGTAATGAGGTACTATAATTTATTTTATAATAAATGAGATTAATTATGTAAATTAAACCTAACTATAATAAATAAAATATAATAAACCATGTTGTTGTAAATGCACTTTTAACAAGCAGACTGAAGGAAAATAACTAAATTTGATGAAACAATGATTGTAATTAAAGTTAACTATGTAAATCAAAGATGAAATTAATTATGTTTATATATATTATTAAAAAAAATTAATAGAAGAATACATATATAGGAATGAGTCTATGCAAGGATAGGAACATTGAGAATGGATAGGAATATTCACCACTATTATCTTTTTTATCAATTTTTTCCTTTTTCATAAAATAAGAAACTAGGGTATGATCACATGTAATAATTGGAATTAGGTATACATGAAATTATTTTTACTTTCAAAGTGTGAAGAAGATCTATATATAAATTATTTCAATTGTAACTCATAGTAGCACATGAAATGATTGAATGACCTACATATAAGAAAATTATGAGTATAGTTGGTCAACAACATGAGTGTAGTTGGCATGAGCTAACCCTAGTCACCCCTATGATGACTAAATATTGACTAAATATATAATAATACAAGGATGGAAATAAATATCAATGTATTTATCCTAGCTAAAGTGATTTATGAAAATATACTCCTTTGACTATAAGAATGCATATATAATAGGCTTGAATACTTGATCATGATTGACCTAGGATGCATAAAATAGGATTTTGATTTGGTTGAGGAAATTTTTGAGGTGATTATAACATAAAATAGGAATAATATAGATTTTTTTTATCAATTTTCACTTGTGTAAGTAAGCCTAAAAGTTGAAAATTAAAGTGAAGTAATAATTGATGTGAGTGTGCCTTTATATCAATTCAAAATGGATGACCACATGCTAGGAAGCCCAAAAACATAGAGGATGACCTAATGAATGTTTAAATTTGAAAATTTTACCATCGGTAGGATAATTATAGAAACATTGGATAGGGACAATAATTTTTACCACCATTACCCCTATTGTGCTTTCTTGTCCCCTAGGGAAAAGTGTTATTTTTATATCTAGTTAAGCCATAAAAATGCATGATGGTAATTTTATCAATCATTAAATTCATATATATGATAGATGATCATAATTTTATGTCATATATTATGCTTTAAATAGGTTTAAGTGGAAAAATAAGAAATAATTAAGTGAAAAGTTAATTAAGGTTAAAAATGGGTAAAATTGACATGATCAATTATTCATTACTAAATTTAGATTACTATATTTATCAATAAAATTATGTCAAACCCTAAGTATTCTTCAAGGTTATAACCTTATAGGGTTTTGATAATGATTTTCTTAGGGTATCCCTTTCATTTCTATTACTACAATCTCTTATTATTTTTATTTTCAATGTTATTCTTTTATTCCACCTAAAAAGCTTACTTCTAATACTCCTTGAGCATATTAAAATTCCTTTAATAAATGTTAAAATAGATTATACTAATTCACACATTGGTTCCAATATTTATGATAAAATTACTAAATAATATTTTAAAGAAGACATTAAAAAAGAATAAGCTAATCAGAATAATGTAAATACAAAAGATACCCATGATGGTTTTGATAGGATTCATCTTGATGAATCAATGGATTAGATATATTCCAAAAATGACTTTGTAAAATGACAAAATACATACCTAAATTAATTTAGGTTTTATTAGCTTCTAAAAATGCGTTAAAATCCAAAGTTTTTACTTCTAATGCACAACAAAAGCCACTTTTTTGCATTGTAAAACCTATAACAGGTGTTTCTAATACTATTTTTAATACTACTATTCCATCTACATATCATAGGTTGGGGGAACATATGGTTTATAATAGATTTATATGTATATTAATAACCAAGTTATTTATTCAAATACTTTGATAGTTATGAATACAACATCACATACTTTTCCTAATGCATTCCCTTAGGCAAACAATTGAAATTATGCATGCTAAGGTGTTGAAATAAGAGTAAGGAATACAAGAAGCTAACCAATAATTGTATTCCTAATATTTACTTCATAATATTATAACACATGGTATTTCATGATACCCTTTACCTACATGATTTGTAGCTCTTAAGATTCCATTATATGAAGGTAAAGGAGACCCACAACAACATTTTAGGGCTTTTTCATGTAGCATTCTTGGATTATGCCTTCAATGAAAAATTATTATGTAAACCATTTACAATAAAATTAAAATATTATTATTTATGTTAATTTTATTGTCTACCTAATAAATCTATGGAAGCATTCAATCCACTAGAATATTTATTCTCATACACTTTTCTATTAGCATTAATGAGAAACTTTCTTGCACATAAATTGTAAAGATTAATCAAGGAACTAATGAACCTATTAGTGTTTATGTGTTTCATTATAAGACTATGCTTGCAAAAAGTATTAACACATTATCATATAATGAGATACAAGACATTTTATTGCAATTTTTTTGTGCACCATTGTAGGAGTCAGTTATCTTCAATAAATTTAAATCATTTTAAGAAATTTTCTATACAATAAGAGATATACATGTCAAGATTCTTAATTCAGACAAACTTAAGTATAAATATACATATTATTCAACATTTAAAACAAATTTTCAAATCAATCCATCTTACAAAGTTAAGATAATAGATACTAAAGCATATGCAAAGATAATAGTTAATTTTATTTCTCAACCTAGTAATAATATTATTTTATCCAATCAACTATGAAGAAATTTTTAATATTGCCAAAATGGCATTAAAAATGTTACAAAACATTCTTGAATGAAATTTAATTTATTTTTCTCATCAATTTCAAATTGATATGAGAAAACCACAAGGAAATTTTTTTTCATAACAATGCATATTTTGATTACCATAAATACAACGGTCATTATAAAAATATATATTTAAAGTTTAAGTATATTATTTGGGAACTTATTGACAATAATGTTATTGAATTAGGCACTCCTATAGAGGAAACTAAACCTCAAAAAAATTTAAAATTTTATTTTTTTAGTGAACCATTTCCTAACCATTATACTAACAAGGACAATTAAATAGTGCATATACTTATAATGCTTATCCACCTCTTGAATGAAATTATCAACCCTTGGATGGAATTCTCAGTACAATTAAAAATACTCAACCATGTCCCATGCTTATTGTTGATGATAGTGAGATAGTGGATAATGATTATGATTTTCATGATTTATGTATAAGAGCTCACATTGATCAATAATATATTCATAGTGTGCTAATTGATAATGGATCAATTGAAAATTCATGTAAATTCACATTTTTTCATTCATTGGGTTACATAGAGAGTGATATAAAAGTAACTACTAAAATTATTAATTCATTCAATTGAAATAAACAAATCACTTTGGGACATATTGTGTTACCTTTTCAAGTGGGACCTATGGATGCCTAAAACTCTCATTATTGACAAACAACCTCCTATGAAAATCTTTATAGATGTGGGACCAAAATTTCTATCTATAAAGTGACCTCTAGGATTTTAGAAGATGACTCTTTGAATAAATGGGGAGGAAAAGGGGAAGAAGGAAATGCAAAGAAAAATAAAACTATCTAAGGTGATGTGTTATGATTCTTAATGTATCCATTCCTAATAATGTATAATATATTTTGAACCCTTTAAAAAATTACATTTAATTTAAAGATCATATGCATGGTTTAATGTTTGTAATATAAACAGAATCCAATACTATAGAAGTAAAGAATAGAAATAACAGACAATAATTGATTCCACATAATTTAACATAGAACACCACATCCTCTTCATTATTGGGTGGAGAAAAAAATACAAAGGCCCAAAGGCACATTATAGACTATTAAATCCTTCCCATGAGAGGCACTTTCTAAGGTCTTTATAATGAAAAATGATAACTACTATTATTTATATTCAAAAATAAAACTATTACAATGGATGATATCTAGTAACAATCATGAAAACAACCCACTATTAACTAACTACCAACCCCTTAAAAATAAATAATCCATGAATATATAGGCACTGTGGCTTGTCATGGAAGAGTTTACAAGGTAAAAAATAATTGACACCTACAGCATGGCACTCATGTCCATGATGAGGCCATTGTAACTGAAAGGGGAGCTTCAATTCATAAGTATAGATGGTCCTTAAATCCTAGATATAATGCAACCTTAATGTCTCATGATTCTCTCAATGCTTAGAGGAAGCACTATAGTGATGCATGTCTCTCTTTACAATACTCCTAGAATTATTTATGAAATAAGGCCCATTCCCATTGGCTAATGGCACAACTCAAAGCTCCGAGAGAAAAAACCTTGATTTAGATAAGTACCATGATGATGCATGGAATAAGGGAATGCATTTCAAATATAGAGCTACCCATGGGTCCTATTGATTTAAGCCACCAATGGTGCACCTTTAATGTCTTATGAAGGAAATCCCTTCACTCTCTAGTATCACTATGATGCCATATGGAATATTCACTTCCATTTAGTTATACCTACATAGTGGACCACACTTATTACCATGTGGTAAGCTGCCACTACTCTTGGGAGAGCCAAGAACTCTTTTGTGAAGGATAAACATCCAGGTGCTATATGAAATCAATAGAAGGAGATGAGATGTAGCCAAAAATTAAAAGGGGAACTCAAGGGAAAGGAAGAGGCCGATACTCAATCCACCCAACTCTTCAAACACATCCATGATGAAAATCTAAATGCCAAAAAAATTCAAAATGAGAATTTGATCCATATTTATAGAAACTTATAGGGGAATATACCTATGATGAAATAACCCAAAATCTATATCAACATATATGAATTGAAGTAAATATGCAAAAATCAAGGCTTGTAAAACTTATATCTTCTAAAGAGCGATGCTCAAAGGCATCCACTCTTCCTCTGTAGGCTAGGATTTCTTTTTTATATCCTCAAAGGCTCTATCTAGATCAATTATCTCCTTGAAGGAGAAGTTTCTCATACCCTGTACAACTACCCACATCTAAAATTTAAGTTGGGTAAGAGGTTGCAAAATAATATCCTCTTTGGAGATGATTGGTCCTTGACCCAAGGCCACAAAGATAGTCTAGTCATTCTACTTCATGATCAATATCTCTTTTATCTTGTCATTTAAAAGGACCATGTTATCCATGAGGAATGGAGAGGGGATTCCTAACTAGTCTAGTTTTTCAATGTGTCCCTTCATGTCCCAAACCACTTACTCTAAAATGCCTTGCATTTTGATGCAGCGTTATTGTAGCTCAATAATTCATTGATCTTGATCATCACCTACCTTTAATTAGCCATCCCAACTACCTATAGTGTATCATCCATTTCAATATATGGAATTTAGACTAGAAGCTATGAATCTTGGACCTTGGGGGATATGAAGGTGAGGACCTAAGCTATAGATGTGCATACTTGTGCACTTAACTGCTATGAATTTGAAATGAATCCAAGAAGTGGCTTCAACTATGAGGCCACATTATTTATCCTCTCCCAACATGAAAAATATAGTTTATATATCATTGGGAGGATGTCTATGGTCTTGGAGTGGGTGGTGAGGTTATTATTTAGCTACTAGGTCTCCTAGTCTGTATCTTGGGACTCTAGCTACATTTGATGTTGTATATGTTGTTACATGTTTATAGAGTCTGAGAGACTATTTTGAGCTTGTGAAATTTCTACTTATTTTTATTTCAAACTATTCTTAGCATCTTATTTTTCCATTTTAAGGCTATCTACTTCAGCCTTTATCTCCACTACTTGGATTTATAGTTGGGTTCTTTATCTAGCTTGTAATTGAAATCTCTTAGAGGTGATGTGGATCTATAACTCAGATCTCATTTTCATGAGCTTCGTATCTTTGGATGTGGCCTCTACATTTAGGTAGTCAATAATGTATTTAACTCTTATTATTTCTTTCTCCTTCTTCTCTAGTTGATGGCCTACCTTGAGGTAGTCAATTGTTAAAAACTTTAGGGTCTCCTCTATTAGTTTAACCTTGTTATGTAGCCCCAGCTAGTTGAGGTTTAGGCTGATGATAAGGATTGAGTAATATGCTAATTATATCTATTTTTTGTGATTGATTACTATCAATATCATGTGTTCAATCATTATAGATTACTATTTGGGGTTAAATAATGATTGTGTGTTGTACCATTAAGGCCTTGGCCACTTTTCTTATTATTTTTTCTACCTAGGCTTCTCAAGCTTTCCTCACAGTCTCTAACTACTAGTGGAACTATTTATATGATTGAATTATTTCCCCCATGAATGGTGATGTAGGATAATCAAGTCACTCATGTACATGTCTATAAATAAAGTCAATGTGAGTCAAAATAATTCTTGTTTATGAAGGCAATAAATCAAGTCATGCTATATAAAGAGTATTATAGGTCCTAGGTGATATAAAGAGTCTATAGAGGTCATTTAAAGGTGTTTAAGTCATCAAAATATCATAAAGGACACTTATATATATTCAAATTTAAATATTTAAATGGTAAAATCCTGTAAAATATGTAAAATGTGAGATAATTCACCAAGTCTTTAGAAGATTCAATGCTACGTTGAAGAAGACAAACAAGGTATATTATATTTTAAGAAGTAGATTTTATCTTCTTATTTACCAACAACCCTATATTTTTTCATTGGTTTAGGAATGGTAGGGTCCAAGACTATAATGAAGAGACTTATAAAATCATCTATGTGTATATAGAGAGAAGAGAGTCTGTCAAGGGGTAGGTAGGAGTTTAGAAGGAGAAAAGCCTTTAGGCCTATATAGTATATAGTTATTTATGTATATGGTTTTTACTAATAAATATATGTTTCTTGATGATAAATACATATCCATGAGATGTAATCCATATGTTTATAAATATAATGATAATTGTATCCTAAAATCCTAGAAAAATAAGACTTAGAGGAAAATAGAGAATGATGCATGCAAGCAGGCATGCTAAGGAAAAAATAGGTGAATTTATTGGTGCATAAAGATAAAATAAGAATGGAAAAGGTGAAATAATTTTTTTTAATTCTTGGACAAAAGAGATTCACCCTTTTTTATACTCTCAGCTTATAGAATTCCATTTGGTATAGTAATCAAGGTATGTTCATATATTTTTTAGATTGTTACACCTTTAATTAGTATTGGGAATGAATTTGCTTAATAATATTTTATTATGGAAAGGAATGTGACTTGAATCAATAAATTTGTCTACCCCATAAATTTATGATAAAAATTCATCTTAATTTCTAATGATGATTTCAACACTTGGTAACTAAAACACAAATTTATGGTACACTTACAGTCAATAAAAGTATGATTGTATGACCAATTACAATAATCTAGATTACAATAGGAGTATATGCATGTATGAACATCAAAGAGGTAAGATTAAATGAATCCATATGTTGATATTATATGTTTCATGTTTTAGATTTGACATTCAAGGAGATAAGAACTTGTGTATGTTTTAATTTATATTTTCATATAGTGATAAAGGTTTATATTATCAAATCTCTAAGGGTCTATTTGAGATAAAAAAAAAATTATGTAAAGTATTTGAGGAAGGGAAGAATAAAGGAAAAATTATTATATGAAGAAGAATGTATGCAATATAAATAAATAAGGATAACAAATTTTATGTTCTCATTAGTCTGATAAAGACTAATAGAAATAGTAAATCAAATTATATGAATTAATGAGGGAACAAACCTACAGTAAAAAGAGAAGTTGAAAACAACTGGGTCAAACTTAATTATAATATCTAAAAAGGCTTAATCAATTGGGAATAGTCATTGATAAGTATGATTATAGACCCATAATGAAAGGCTTAAGAGTCATACCAAATAATTCAAGAACAAAGTGAAGTAAATAGTAAGTTGAGCTAGAATTGGTCATTGAAAAGATGTATATGTATTAAGAATGGATCTTGATTAAGTTATATCAAATTAAAGTTAGTATTGATCTTGAGTTGTGCATGTAAATTTTATATTTTCATCAAATTTTAGTATCAAATATAGTAATCTCTTTGGGAAAAGAAGTTTTGGTACTCTTTGATTAGTCATTATAGATAATATATATTTTAAGAGGTTTGTTTATATTACATTTTGAAGCTCTTGAAATAGATATTTTTTGCTAGATGTGATTACTATTGAGTTTTATAGTTGCAAAAGTTTGAAATAAGTTGTTAAAGAAATTTGAAAGCCAAGTAAAGGCTTAAAGAGAAGATGAAAAACTAGGTAAGTCTTGGAAGGATGGTGAAGATCTTGTAAATCTAAAGAAATAGAAGAGCATAGATATTAATCTTGTGAAAAGATCCAAGGTGAGGTAATTTGGACAATTGTAAAAAGACCAAGGTGAAAAAAACTTGGGTGAGATAAGGAAGATGGAAAAATGTGCAATAAACTTGCTTGAGAAAGTGAAGTTGATAAAAATATTATTTTAAAAGCTTCTTAAAGTAAAGGATCAACTAAAGAAGCAAAGATAAAGAGAGATGAGAAAGAAGCAGTAAAAATAAGACTTCTAAAGTGAGATACATGAGATAAAGAAACAAATAACTTTAATAAACATCATAATAGAGAACATGAGAATCACATGAAGTGGGTTGGTGATGAGAAATAAAATACAATGGCCTATAAAATCACATGTTAAGAGGAGTAAAAATTTGATTATTTTAATAAAAGAAGAGAAAATAAAGCTAAAGACCTATAAGGTCATGAGGAAGAAATAAAATGAAGAAGAAGAAGTGATAAAGGAAGTTTTCATAGTGGAAAATAAAAATGAATAATAAATGGTGATTGAATAATTTTTGACATCTCTTAAGGAAAAAGAGGTGGAACCCAAGGAGGTAACCTTGCCTCAATGTTTTCAATCTAACTTTTACTTTGATGTTTTGTATTTAGGTTTGGTAGATGATGAAAAGGAGACTAAATTTAAGGTGTCTCATTAAGACAAGATCCTTAATCAAGAAGAAGAATATGAATTAAAAAAGGTAGTGAGAAGAAACTATCGGAGTTGTTGCCAGAATCTAGATAATGTGAGTGCAATGGAGACATGATCACACTAGTTGAAGCAAGTACACACCACAAGATGCTAAAGTAATTTGAATTTAACACAATAAGAGAAATTGCACAAGACAAAATGGAGAAAACCAAAATTTGATTAGCATGGAATGGCCAAAATGAGGACTACAAATAGGAGAGTACGAAAGTAACTCCTCCATAAAAGGTGGACAAGGCACCTGAAGAATAGAATGTAACTCCTCCATGAAAGGTGGTGACAAGGTGCTAAGAATAGAGAAGTAACTCCCATCAAGGGAGTTACTTATGACATTCTTATGACACATCTATTACACACACCTCCACATAAGCTAGCCTATCCCACAAATGTAGGAAAACTCCATGTATGCACAAGAAATATAATTTCCCTAATTAATAAATAGGGAAAAATACAAACCTACACTAATACCCCCCATAAGCGCAGCTTAGGTGGGAAGTGTGGAAATATATAAAATGGTTCCTGGCAACTAAGCATGATGAGGTACCCATGTACAAATGCAATCTCCCATAAGATAGAGAAAAGGAGAAAACTCGTAGGAAAAAAACTCCCCCCCCCCAAAAGAGAGATATAAAAGAAAAGAAGAGGCTAGAAGGCCCCCCTGAAGATGATGCTACTGCAGATGTGGACTGCACCCCAAAAAGAGCTCATAGATGAATGAACTTACTCTCAGTGAAAGATTTGGTGAAGATGTCTACAAACTACTCTGAAGACTGGCAAAATATCAAGTCAATGACCTGACTATGAATAAGCTCTCGAATGAAATGCATGTGAAATCTCTATGTGCTTGGTCTGCTGGTGCTGAACTAGATTCTTGTAAATCTATATTGTACTCTAATTATCATAATAAATGATGGTGGGCTGCCTGATAGGAATGCCAAACTCAGAAAGAATCCCTTGAAGCCAAATAGCCTTAGTAGTTGCATTAACAACTCCCCTATACTCTACCTCTATGGATGATATAGCAATAGCATTCTGCTTCTTGCTAGACCAACTAATAGGACCAAAACCCAGAGAGAAATTGTAACCAAAAGTGGACTTGTGAGTCTGTGAATTACCATCCCAATCTGAATCTATATATCCAACTAAGTTAACCTCTGTGCAAAATCTGTAATAAATCCCATATCTATGTGAACCCTATATGTAATGCAAGATCCTCTTAGTTACTTTCCAATGCAGCTCATGGGGTTCCTACATGAATTTGGAGACAAGTCCCACTATATATGAAATGTCAGGCATGGTGTGAGTCAAGTAGATGAGACTACCAATAAGTTATCGATACCGAGTGGCATCAACCAATGGTGAAGAACAATCAGTCTCAAGCTTGACTCTTGATAGAAAGGGAGTCAGAGATGGCTTGCAATCAGCCATGTGAAACTGAGCCAATAAGTCAAGAGCATACTTAGGCTGTGCAAGAGAAATCCTGGAATTTGATTGTGAAATATCGATGCCAAAGAAGTAGTGCAACAAACCCAAGTCTGTCATGTCAAATCTATCTGAAGAGATGCCTTCACTGCTGTAATAGTTGATGAAGAACTCCCACTGATCAAAAGGTCATCAACATATAGAACCAAAATCAGAAGTGAATCATCCTGCCATAAGAAGTAGACATTAGGATCAAAATGGCACCTAGTGAAACCTGCTGTGAGAAGGAAGGAATCCATCTTGGCATACTAAGCTCGAGGGGCCTGTTTGAGGCCATAAATAGATTTCCTAAGTCTACATACTAAGGAAGAATCCTAAACAAATCTTGGTGACTACTCCATGTAGATCTCCTCCTCTAGGTCTCTGTGAAGAAAGGCACTTTTCACATCCATCTAATGCACATCCCAACCATGTGCTACGGAAATAACCAAGGTGAGACAGATAGAAGTCATCTTTGCAACGAGTGTAAATGTCTCTGAGTAATCAATGCTTGCCACTTGTGAGAAACCCTTGGTGACCAATCACACCTTGTACTTATCAACTGACCCATATGTGACAAACTTGGTCCAATATATCTACTTACATCGAACCATCTTTCTTCCCTTAAGAAGTGAAGTCAAATCCCAAGTGTGATTTTTGATTAAGGAAGAATATTCTTCCTCCATAGCATTATCCCACTTAGGTACCCCCGATGCCTCTCAAAAAGTTTGTGGATTGAAAATTGAAGCAAAGAAGGCATGTGGATCTCTCTAAAAATCCCCCTTAGTACATTTGTCATCTGCAAGATCTCCTGCCCAAGTGACAACACTCTCAAGTGTCTGTCTAGCCCAAAGTGGCCCAGAAGTGGGTGAGTCAGGGGTTAACTCCTCATCCTCTGACTGACTAGAGGTGGATGACACTACATCACTATCCTCATTGTCTGATCTCAAAGAAGAAGAAGATGTCTCTGGCTTAAGAACCTATTGTGGCTAATTTGAATCTGACGAGGAATCATCATGAAAAAGTAGATCCAATGAGGGAGAAGAAGTGTCAAGTGTTGAGTCTCTAGGACTCTCTTGAAAGTGGACACTTCTCTCAATGAACAACTCATGTGTGATTGGATCTAGAAGGTGATATCCCTTAATACCATCTAGATATCCTACAAAGATGCAAGGCTTGGACTGACATTCCATAGCTTTGCATTTCTTCTTTGGAATGCAGGCCATGGCTGGGGATTCAAAAACTTTGAGGTGCTCAACATCAAGTTTCCTTTTATGCCAAGCTTCAAAGGGTGTTATCCCTTTCAAATGTTTGTGAGGAACCCTATTCTGAATGTAGCAAGTACAATTGATGGATTCGGCCTAGTATTATGGTGCTAGGGATTTGGAGAGAATCATATAGCTACCCATCTCTTTCAAGAACATATTTTTACATTCTATAACCCCATTCTATGAAGGACTGTAGGTGACTGTGTGCTACAAATCAATCCCCTCTATGGTGCAAAACTACTCAAACCTGATGCTGACATACTCCCCTCCATTATCAGTTTGAAGAACCTTGATGGATTTCTCACTCTGTTTCTCAACAAGAGCTTTGAATTCTAGAAAATTTTCAAACACTTCAGACTTTTGTTTGAAAAAATATATCCAAGTGTACCTAGAGAAATCATCAATGAAAGTGAGGATGTACTTGGCCCTTGTGAAAGATGGTTTGGGAAAGGGTCTTGATACATCACTATGGACTAACTCCAAAGCTTGTGAAGCCCTCCAAGCTTTGCCTTTGTTAAATTTTTCTTTAGGATGCTTCCCAAGAGAGCACCCCTCGCAAAGTCCTTTTGAGAATTGGACATGAGGGAAGCCAATGACCATGTCATGTTTGCAAAGTTGCTCAAGGTAGTGATAGTTAAGGTGGGCAAACTGCTCATGCCATAATTTGATAACTCCATCCGAATGAGTCCAAAATGCTATTGGAGAAGAATCTAATGCAAAATGTGAGAAGGTGTATAACCTGGCTTGGTGATCTGCCCTACCCACTGCCATTGTAGTATCACTATGCAACTCCCTAATAGACACTAAATCTAGTGAAAACTCAACTCTCATGCCCCGACCAATGTGAGTGATTTGGTATACTAAGAGGAGATTGGTTGAAAGAGAAGGAACACTTAGAACATTGTTGAATGTTCCTCCTTCCATTTCAACTGACCCTCTCCCTGCAATGAAAATTGATGTGTCATCACCCAAACTAATTGAAGTCATGCTACAAGGCTCTAAAGATGAAAACTCAACTAGTGAAGAGCCCATGTGGTGAGAAGTACCCGAATCAATGACCCATGATGATGTAGAATCTATAGTTGTTACAAGGGCCTTGCCCCTTTCTTTCTCCTTACCCTTGCCTTTTGTCTTAGTATAATCTTGGGTAGATGAATTCTGCTTGATGGACTCAGGAACACCTATATTGTTCTTCTCTAGAAGATGAGTTAGGTGATCTATTTTTTTCTTCATGCATTTGTGTTCATGATGCCTTGTCTTTTTACAATAGGCACATTTAACCTTCTCCTTCTTAGGTTTAGCATTGGAAGATGAAGTCTCAGTGTTGTTTTTGGCAGGATTGGTGTTTTCTTTCTTCTTCTCCTGGTCCTTGTTCTTTTTCTTCTTCTCCTTTGTTGAAGTCTTATCCTTACCATTTCTAGCTATCAAGGCTTGGGATTGAGTAGACTTCATTGTGCCCATCTGAATTAGCTTATCTTGCTCCCTAGTCAAGTCAGCAATGAATGAATCCAAAGAAGGCATTTTCCATGTAGTGCTAAGGGCACTTTTTATGGCATGGAAAGTGGAGACAAAGACGGAATAGCTTGGACCTAACTTTATGAGAATAGAAAGAATGAGTTGATAATCTTTCTTCTCTATCCCACATTATTTCAATTACAATCTAAGGGCCTTAAACTTAGTGAAGAAGTCTTGTAGGGTGTCAAAGTTGCTAGGACTTAGACTTATGAGTTCATTTTTGAATTCATGACCTCTCATCTCATCAAGCTTCCCAAATAAATTTTCTAAGGTGTCCCATATGTCATTAGGAGTTTGGAAGGATTCTAAGTGGAAGAAAAGTTTTGGAGACACAGACAAGCTTAGTAATACAAAGGCTTCATCACTACGATTGTACCATTTGACCTTTCCAACATCTGTATTGGGTTCTACTTATGTACCCATGGTGATCCTATACAACCCTTTGCTTCTAAGAATGATTGACATTTTAACTTTCCATTCATGATAGTTGAAGGGTGTTAGGGGTTTAAGTTGAAAAAAATCTATTTTTAGCTAAAATTAGGTGAAGTTGTGTTGATTGCAAGTTGTGAATGTATGCAGAAAGGAGAATGAAAGCAAGTTGTGAAAAGCAATCACACCCCCCCAAATATGCAAGTGCACACTCAAAAGACATCGAACTTAGCTGAAAATGTGTCTTAGAGAAATTAGTGCAAAACTAAAGCAAATAGGATGTCGGACTTAGCTAAAAATGCGTTTCGAGAGACCCAAATTTTTGGCACTTTATAAACTAGTGCATTTTTGAAAAGTAACAAGTCTATGCTGTGGAGAATTGAATTACAAGCAATTTTGAAAAAAAATGGCACCCAAAACTGAGCTACCATTTGCAAGATATTAAAGTTACAATTTTCTCGTAAATTAGTGTTTTTGCAAAAAAAAACACTAAAACATTAAAAAAATGCTTGTTATGGGGAGATAAAGTGGCCTTCCAACCACTCATTGGATTCGATATAGAATGAAGAATCCAAAGGAATTCTTTGTGAGGGAGAATTGGCCTCCCACCAACCCGGGCCTCACCCTTCGTCTTTGTAGGTCGAAGATACAAGTTTTAATTGAAAATCCCCAAAAATACAAAACTCTCTAAAAAAATTAAATACTCAATCAAATTGACTGATTTTTGTTTTAACAGATCAATTTTAACTAAAAATAATGAAGCGAAGATAGTTTTGAAGGAATGACAAGTGTCTTAGGGTGCCACATGGGATGCCAAGTAGGAAGGGGCATCCAAAAGCAAACAGTCCAAAATTTTGACTCAGAAAAGACAATTAAATTTAGACCTATAGAAACCGTATAGCCTGATGTGTGGTAGAACTAGAGCTCAAAAACTAGGTGCAGAAGGTAGAAGAATAATAGAAGACCAAATAGCAAGGAAAAAACATGTGGCATCCAAACAAGGTGTAGTTCTAAAAATTTTGGTAAAAAACAAAAAATAGCAGACCTGCTATACAGCCTGAGGCACCTAGCTGGAAGGATGCAATTGCTGAAGGTTGGTGCAGCTGGAGAAGACTGCTAGAGACAATGGCGTGGACACTTGAAGGAGTGTAGAAGCTAGGTGCAGAACTTAGAAGAGTGTTGCTAACCAAAAGAGGGCGTAGAAGTTGGAAGGATAATAGCAGTATGAAGAGGCTTGCAACAAAGTTAGGTCCTCCCTTTGCTGTTCCACACAACAAAAGACACCCAAATGCAAGGATCTCCAAGAAAATTAACCAGAAGTGATATATATATATATATATTGATCAAATCTAAAAATAAAAAAACAAACTCCACTCTTCTTGATTCAAAAAATAAGCTAAAAGCATAACCACACACAAGATTATCGGGAAAGCTCTGATACCATATCGAAGTTGTTGTCAAAATCTGGATAATGCAAGTGCAATGGAGACGTGATCACACTAGTTGAAGCAAGTGCACACCACAAGATGCTAAAGCAATTTGAATTTAACACAATAAGAGAAATTGCACAAGAAAAAATGGAGAAAACCAAAATTTGATTGGCATGGAATGGCCAAAGTGAGGACTACAAATAAGAGAGTATGAAAGTAACTCCTCCACAAAAGGTGGACAAGGCACCCCAAGAATATAATGTAACTCCTCCATGAAAGGTGGTGACAAGGTGCTAAGAATAGAGAAGTAACTCCCATCAAGGGAGTTACTTATGACATTCTTATGACACCTATGACACATCTATGACACACACCTCCACATAAGCTAGCCTATCCCACAAATGGAGGAAAACTCCATGTATGCATAAGAAATACAATTTTCCTAATTAATAAATAGGGAAAAATAAAAACCTACATTAATAGAAACTTCAAGTTGAAATAAAATATTTTTAAGATCAATAGGGGATGAATGACTCATTTATTTATGAGAGTCAAGAATTTTTGGAAGCTAAGTTGAAGACCTTGGAGAAGTTGATCTTCTCTCCAATTGAAGAACCAACTCAAACAAAATAAGATCAAGAAGTAGTTGAATAAGAAGGAAGAACCATAATCCTTGAACAAAAAGAGTCTCAAATTTTTTATACTCATATTGCATTGGTTGTGTTTGTATAGGTTTAGTAGAGACTAACATTGAAAAGAGGGCTCTACAAAGAGCTAATAAATTGAAGATTGCAACTGATATCCTTAGTCAAGACGATGGATATGTAAAGATGAGGCAAGAAATGAAGATATAAAGAGAGAAAAGAGAGGCATTGTAGGAGAATATAGAAATCAATAAGAAACATGTGGGAGAAAAGAACATGTCCATATGTATGAATCCAAAATTGAAGAAAACAATTTGTAAAAGCTTTTCAATTGTAAAATCTTTTGATTTGTATAGGGGAATGTAAACAAATCTCATGAGTAGGAGCTCATGAAATATTTTAAGCCTAGTAGTTTGATGCAAGATCATCAACTCACCCATGTAAATGTTTGTAAATAAAATTCAATGTGAGTCAAAACAAGCCTTGTTTTCTAAGGCAAGAAATCAAATCATGCCATGTAAAGAGTATTATAGGTCCTAGGTGATATAAAGAATCTATAGAGGTCATTTAAAGGTGTCTAATTCATCAAAGTATTCTCAAGGACACTTCTATCTATTCATATTTAAATATATAAATGGTAAAATCCTATAAAATATATAAAAGTGAAAGATAATTCACCAAGTCTTTAGAAGATTCAATGCTACATTAAAGAATACAAACTAGGTATATTCCATGTTAAGAAGGAGACTTTGTCTTCTTATTTACAAACAAGCCTATATTTGTGCATTGGTTGAGGGAGTACAAGGTCCAAGCCTATCAGGAAGAGACTAATAAAAGCATCTACATGTATATATAGAGGAGAGAGTCTGTCAAGGAGTAGGTAGGAGTTTAGAAGGAGAAAAGGCCTTTAGGCCTACATAGTATATGGATATCTGTATATATGGTTTTGACTAATAAATATATGTTTCTTGATGATAAATATGTCTCCATGATATGTGATCCATATGTTTATAAATACTATGATATTTGTATCTTAAAATCCTAGAAAAATAACACTGAGAGGAAAATATAGAATGGTGCATGCAAGCAAGCTTGTTAAGGGAAAAACGGATGAGTTTATAGGTGCATAAAACTCAAATAACCATGGAAAAGGTGAAATAAAGTTTGTTAATGCTTGAAAAAAATAGATTCACCCTTGTATATACTTTTGGCCTATAGATTTTGATCTATTGTAGTAATCAAGGTATGTTCATATATTTTTTAAACCATTACACCAATAACTAGTATTGGGAATGAATTCACTCAATAATAATTCATTATGGAAAGGAATGTGACTTGAATCAGTTTATTTATTTACCCCATAAATTTATGATCAAAATTCATCTTATTTTGCAATGATGATTTCAACACTTGGTAACTGAAACATAAATTTTGGGTACACTTACAGTCAATAAAAGTAAGATTGTATGACCAGTTATAGTAATCTAAAATGCAACATGATTATATTCATGTATGAACATCGAAGAGGTAAGATTCAACAAATCCATATGTAGATACTATATGTGTCATATTTGAGGAGACTAGAAGAAGCAAATTAAATCAAATATATCATTTTTGGCTAAGTCTAAAGATGCGGTCACACATAATCGATTTACAATAGTCAAATGAAAATGTGTTGATCTAGATGCATAAGTATTTTTATTATTTAATGTTGGATAAGGTAAATTAATGGTGATTCTATTAAAATCTGACAAATCTAAGATTAATGAGAGAAATTAAAATTAACCTTGTTTAGATGTTGATCGATTTGGTGTTTATAAAAGTGTTGTGATCAAATATAGTCTTATTCCATAGGTTGATTCTGAAGATTATTAGTGCCATTGATAAAGTTTTGGTGTAAAAAATTTAATTTTTTATAGTGTGCCATTTTTACATATAAATATTAAAACATCAAAAGAAGTGTCAATTAATATATTCAAGGTTCGATGGAGAAAATCCTATAGTAGTAAGTCTGTAATAATAAGATCCATCTAATGTATTGAAAAAGGAACCTTTTGGGGTCTAAACACATGTATGTTGTGTGTTGAAAGAATTATATAAATATTGAGGAAGAAATTATGAATTTAAAAAGTTCTCCAAATATGGTAAGTGTGTAAGATCATGTCTAGACAGTGAGTATAAAACAAGATTTAGATCTACCATTCAAGGAGATAAGAACTTGTTTATATTTTAATTCATATTTTAATATAATGATAAGGGTTTATATTATCAAATTTGTAAGGGTTTATATGAGATAATAGAATTATGTAAAGTATTTAATGAAGGAAAGAATGAAGGAAAAATTCTTGTATGAAAGAGATTGTATGCAAGATAAATAAATAAAGATAACCAATTTTATGTTCTCATTGGTCTGATAAATACCAATAGAAATAGTAAATTAAATTATATAAAATAGTGAGGGAACAAACCTACAATAAAAGGAGAAGTTACAAATAGTGTTTTGGGTCAGACTTAATTAGAATATCTAAAAAGGCTTAATCAATTGGGATTAGTCATTGATAAGTATGATTATAAACCCATAATGAAAGAATTATGAGTTAGACCAAGTACTTCAATAATAAAGTGAGTAAATAGTAAGTCGAGATAGAGTTGGTCATTATCAAGATGTATATGTATTAAGAATGGATCTCGAGCTAATTATATCATATTAGAGTTAGAATTGATCTTGAGTTGTGCATGAAAATTTTATATTGTCATCAAATTTTAGTATCAAAGCTAGTAATCTCTTTCGGAAAATAAGTTTTGGTACTCTTTGATCAGTTATTATAGATAATAGAGATTTTGAGAAGTTTGTTTATATTGCAGGTTGAATCTCTTGGAATTGATATTTGTTGCTAGCTATGATTACTAATGAGTTTTTTAGTTGTATAAGTTTGATAAAAGTTGGTCAGGTAGTTTTAAAGCCATGTAAAGGCTTAATAATAATGTGAAAAGATAGGTAAGGCTTGGAAGGATGGTGAAGAGCTTATAAAGTTAAAGAAATAGAAGAGCATAGAGCTTGATCTTATAAAGAGATCCAAGGTGAGGTAACTTGGATAATTCTCAAAAGACCAAGGTGAAACAGACTTGGGTGAGATAAGGAAGATGAAACAAGGTGCAATATACTTGCTTTAGAAAGTGAAGTTGATAAAATAGTATTTGAAAAGCTACCTGAAGTAAAGGACCAACTAAGGTAGCAAACAGAAAGAGAGATCAGAAAGAAGCAATAAGAGGAATAATTACAAAGGGAGATACATGAGATAAAACAACAAATAACTTTAATAAAAATCATAATAGATAACATTAAAATCCATAGAGTGGGTTGGTGATGAGAAATAAAATACAATGACCTATAAAATCACTTGTTGAGACAAGAAGGAGGTAAAATTTTATTGCCTTAATAAAATAAGAGAAAAGAAAGCTATAGACCTATAAGGTCATGAGGAAGAAATCAAATGAATAAGAAGAAGTGATAAAGGAATTTCTAATAGTGGAGAATAATAATGAATAATAAATAGTGATTGATGAATTTTTGACCTCTCTCGAGGAACAAAAGGTGGAGCCCAAGGAGGCAACCTTGCTTCAATGTTTTAAGTTTGATTTTTACTTTGATGTTTTATATGTAGGTCTAGTAGATGATGAAAAAGAGACTAATTTTAAGGTCTCTAATGAACATAATATTCTCAATCAAGAGGAATAATAATAATAATAATAATAATAATAATAATAATAATAATAATAATAATAATAATAATAATAATAATAATAATAATAATAATAATAATAATAATAATAATAAAGGTAGTGAGGATAAACTTCAAGTTGAAATAAAAGGTTTTCAAGATCAAGAAAGGATGAATGAATCATTTATTTATGAGAGTTAAGAATAGTTGGAAGCTGAGTTGAATGCCTTGGAGAAGTTGATCTTCTCTCCAATTGAAGAACCAATTCAAACCAAAGAAGATCAAGAATTAGTTGAATAAGGAGGAACCATAATCCTTGAACAACAAGAGTCTCAAATTTTTGCTATTGTTATTGTATTGGGTTGTGTTTATACAGGTTTAGTAGAGAAAAACATTAAAAAGATGGATCTATAAGGAGATTATAGCCATATAGAATGTAAAAATTGGTATCTTGAGTGTGGCTTGTGACACCCAACCAATAGGTCCCTTTTACATGCTCTCATGGCCCTTCTATACACCTTTTTGCTAATTTCTAGTCATCTCAAGCTTTCCAAATAGTCATTCCATCTCAACTAGGGAATATTTCCTAGGCCAATCATATTCCCCCAGGTCTCACACCTATAGGACATGAGTTCCCAACTTGGACTATAGCATCAAACCCTAGGGTATCCTATTTTAGTTCTCCTATCTAATTACATTTTGAGCTCTAATGGTTATTTCCTTTTAGTTATTATCCTTCATCTTTTTGGCTTAGTATGAATACATTCAACCCATGACCAATAGATATCTATAAAATCCCATTCAAATTTCATTTAGAGGGGGTTGGAAAATATTACAAATAAATAAAGAATACAAGCAAAACCATAGAGGAAAATTTCCCTATTCTCTATATATAGCCATCCAATACAACTACAAGCATATCCAAACCCTCACACTAGTCTCTAGCCACCTCAAGCACTTCTAGTTTAGCATTTTTTCATATACACTAAACTATTAAACAAAAAAAATTATGTGGAAGAACTACATATGGCTTGATCTCTCTTCAGAGTATTGGTATGTAGGTAGCATACCCACACAAAGGGTGTGGATACACATTTAGTGCATCTTACACACACTAACACACCCCTTCTTTCTCAAGTTTGATCAAATCATAAATAAGTCTAGGGTTTAAAGATTAAATTATCTTTAAAAGGAGTTTTTTATACTTTCAATAGTCAATAGTTCACATGCAAGCTCACATAGGGATAATGAATAGAACATAAAAAACTCGGGTCTCTATGAGTAATTTGGATAATAGCACTAGACTCTAGGGTGTCTTATTTTGGTTCTCATATCCTTTCACAAAAATAAATATAGTTACTAATTTGTGACATTGTGTCAGTCCTCAATAGCCAATATTAGGCCCCGTAATAGCCATTTCAATTTGTTTTAATCTAAGTCTTATTTCTCCATATTTATTATTATTTATTGAAAGGTTAAAAATATAGATAAATTATACATATTAGTAGTTAAATTATTTCAATATTTTTTATTTATTTAATATTCCAAATCCTTAACTTAGTTATGAATAAGACTACAATATTCTCAAAATAGTTAAATCATTTGGTGAACCTGACTTACATCATTTGCACACAAAAACCCTAAAAACTCTAGGAAAAATTTGTTGCTAATTTTAGAAATATTTTTCTAATTTTTCTTGCATATTTAAGTAGAAAATTCACATTTAATTTTTAAATTTACCTTATTAATTTAAAAAATAATTTCATTCAAACCCTAGTTGCCTATACTAGGTCTTGGTATTTTCAAATCCTAACCTAGGATTTCAAAATCAAAATTCTATTTTTTAATAGATTTTTGTGCATTTATTTTATTCAAAATTATTTTATAATTTAAATTATTGTAATAATTTTTAAAAATTCTAAAATCCCAACCTAAAACCCTAAATTTCTAAACTAGTTCCTCAAACACCAAGCCTTCCTTACAATTTTTAAATAAAAATTTTGGAATTTTTACAAATTGTTTGGAGTGTCAAAAATATTTTCAAAATATCTATGTTAGTATATATTCTCAAATTTATTTACTTAATGGTACTTTTACATATTATCTTTGGAGAAAGAAATAAAATGGCCACTAAGGCACTTCTTACCTCTCATCCCATAGATAATTTTTTCTCAAAATTATGACAATGAATGGACAAATTTACAAAATTACACATTAGCTAAAAATGTGGAAAATAATTTCATTTACAATGAAGATAATTACTATTGTATTAATGAGGAATACGATGATACATATGAAAGTGATAGTTAATAAAAAGTAGATGCATCTTCCTCTCTCAAACCTATCTCTTTTATTCTCTCTTCTAAAGAAAATAATTTCAATAAATGAGAAAGGTACTTTTCACCTCATTCTCCTAGGCACAATGCATAAAATTAATAAAATAGTCATGCATTTCCAAGTGAACCTCTCATTGGTGATAAATTTATTCCACTTGAACCTAAGTTATCTCTCTCTTTTTCTATTTCTATGTTCAAATTACAACAATATAAATGCAATAGAGTCAAATTACCAATGCATAGTTCAAATGATACATCTCATGTTCTTAACTCTGCTTTGTCATCTCAAACTTTGTAAAAATAATGTTTAAATAATAACTCTATTACTCTTACTTATCATATTTCAAATGGAAATAATGCATACACTCTATTCGAGGATAAATAGATGCACATAGTATTCCAAATTCACATGAAAATTTATTGCATATTAGAAAAGAAATAACATCTTAATTTACCCCTCTCCCTAGTGATGATGGAAGTGATAAAGAATATGATAATGAACATGCAAATGAATATGAACAAAACTTTGATTATGATAACACATAGAATAATGATGATTATTATGCACATAGTGAAGAACAATATGCATCTCATGCTTCTAACTCTTCTCTCACTCTTTCTCAAACATTATTCATTCCAAAATGTTGCTTCTACTTATATACATGATTCTATTAAAAATGATGCATGTGTTAATGATAACATCACATCTTATACTTAATTATAATGTGATCTAATAAATATTAAAGATACGAATGAATCTCCCAAGCCACCACTACTATAGTAGCACCTATTTCCCACTCTTCACCCAGAGAGAATGGTAGCCCACATCCATCTATTAAGGTCCAAGTTACCATTCCTCCAAATTTTCAAGTGAGCCCACCCACTCTCTATGATCCAATTGCTAAATCTAGCATTCAAATGGACAAAATAAATTATCAAATTTAATATTTAAATGAACCACTTCAAGATACTAACATACCATCCCAAGAGATTATTTATTTAATGCATTTAGTTGGTGAATTAAAACACCAAGTACACCTCCTAAATATGGGAAACAAGTCTTATAAGTCTTGGATGGATGTTAATGAAATGCATGGTAACCTTCTTCCAAGACATTTTTCAAAGATTTATTGCCTAAGCATTTCTAGATACCATCATTACCTCAATTTGATGGAACTATAAATCTATTCATACACCTTCAAGTCTTTTGAAAGGCATTGCCATCTCTTGTGAGTCCTTTGATTTTACTTAAGTTGTTCCATCAAACATTAGAGGGTACTACACAAAATTGGTTCTTTCATCTCATCCCTATTGGTTCCTTACATACATGTGATGATTTGGAGGAGACAATTATCAGATATTACATAACCAACATGAGCCCTTGTGTTACATATGATAAAATTGCCACATTACATCAAAAAAAATTAGAGCTAGTTAGTGATTATATCTTATGATTAATATATAAACCAATAGATCTAAAGATTCAACATATATTTATCAAGGGGATTCACTAACCTATCTTAGAGCATATATTATATCAAATAGAGTCCTATTTTAGGCACTTATGTTATAATTTTTATCCTTAGAGAAGAAATTAGGATTGATAGAGGTAGATTTAGTTGATCATATTACTTTGGATTTCACAATAGTACCTCCATCTATAAATCCTATCACATATCATCCACCATGTCCTAAACAAGATAGGAGACCACAACTAGAAAATTAACCAATTAAGAATAGAGAGCCATTTTATAGAGCATCACCTATAATATGCAATATAGAAAGCAACAACAAGGCACCACTATAGTTTGGTTCAGAATGGGATAGCCCATATGTCATACTATCAACACTACTAGCTAGGAGGTTAATCATATTTATTTATACTCATCAATGAGATCCACATATTTTACATAGACAAACACATTGGCCCTTTTGTATCTATCATCATATCCATGGACATAGAGATAATGATTGTTATAGACTTAGGGTTTGCATTAATAAATGTGTTGATAATGGCATCATAGCATTCACACTTGGGGCACCAATATATTCTCCATCATAGATCCATAGGCTTCATTCCTCCATGACTGAGTCATCCTAAGACATTCCTTCATAGGAATCATCAGTTACTCATCATGAGAGTAATGCAGTTTATAAGACAGAGTCTCATAGTAGATTTCTTATCCCACTTACTCAGAGGGTTTGGAGAATAGTACAGTGAGAGCATCTTACATATAGTAGTGTAAATTTTGGAGTACATAGTGTAGTTCCATACACATATCGATCATAGTCACAAGAACCATAGCTGAGTTTTCAAGGTCCTATTTCATGTAAAAAACCTATTATGGTTAAGATTAGATAAACCCACATCACAAAGTACTGCTCCATCTAGATATTAACTACAACTAATTTTTTGGGGTCCTATCTCACATAACAACCCAATATGGTTAAGATCAAATGAACCCACATCACAAAGTACTGCTCCAAATATATATTCACTACAACTAAGTTTTCAAGGTCCTATCTCATGTAGGAATCCACTACAATTAAGATTAGATGAACCCATAGTGTAAAGTATCACTTCAGATAGATATTCATTACATCCAAGTTTTTAGGGACCACAATCACATAGCAACCCACTAATATTGAGATTAGATGAGCCCCCATCATAGGCTATAGTTCCATCTTGATCTATTGCTTAGTCATATACATCATAATAGAGGCCATAGGGTGTTATTTCACATAGCAATCCACTATGATTATGGATAGATGAGGCTTCTTCATAGCACACAATTTCAATTATGCATACATTAAGGTTTCATCTTACATAATATCCATGTACATGTATAGTTAGTGCATTGTAGAAAATATTAGATACAAGTCATATTCCTACACTGCATGAGTAGTATGGTACTTTTTTAGTTGGCCATCAGGGTTTAGATAGTGATATAATATCCATGGGGATGATATGCAGAGTGATATCTTATATCCCCTTCTAATAACATTCCTAGTTATAAATACAGTATTCACACTCAGGGTAGTATCATTGAGGTTTCATGCCTCTACACACAAAGCACATTATTAGAGAGATTCTTCTACTACCATATGGGTCCCTAAGATCCCTAAAGTTACATCCACTTCTCAAAATTATAAGGGGACCTCATAGTCAGTTTCCATTATAGAGATTTCAGAGCATAGCTAGATGTTATTACATTTATCAGTTCCTATTTTATCTCTTGTATGTACTTTATGACATTTGCCAATGTCCTTTGCTTGTACTCTTCTATGTGCTTGTGATCCTCATTCCAACCTTGCTTGTTTCAATTATATGTGTATATGGCATTTGAACATGTTTTGTTTGCTTCTTTCTTCTTACATTGCATACTTTTTTTATTTTAAATTATATTCAATGCCATGATCCACATCATGCATTCTTTTGCTTTCTTGGATGCCATAATGGACATCATGCTTCATCCCTATTTGAAAACTAAAAATTAATAACTAACCAAACTTCTAGTTCTAGTTAATTATATTGCACATGCTATTAAATTTTTATATCTATCTAGGCATACCCCTATTTATCTAACAATCTCCATTACAAACTATGTTATATCTTGAGACATATTTTTGATTATCATTGCTATATCATGTACTTCATAACATAACACAATTTCAAGACTCTTTATTCTAAAGGAAATTGTAGAGTAATTTTTACTCTATGTCATATTTAATTTATTCTTTGATTCAAGCGCTATAATTTTGATTCTTCAGGTGAAGCCGCGAAGTCTTGATGCAGAGGACCGATTTATTTTGACTAAGTGTTAGAGTGCAGCAGAAGCTGCCAAGTGTCATTCTCTAGCCGCGGGATCGTTTCTCCTTCTTGTTTCTTTTGCCTAAGTTTTGAAGCAGTGGACTTTGCCAAGTGTCAATCTTTGGGAGACGAAGCAGGCCAGCTGTCGCTCTCTAAGGCCTCTTTTGACAAAATAGTAGACTTTGCCATGTGTCAGCATTCAGAAAGTTGTGAATCTAATTCTTTCCATTCAACATAAAGGTGTCTTCTTATTAAGTGCCACAAAGTAGCTGATGCTGCCAAATGTCACTCTTTGGGTCCCCCTCTACTCCATCCATAAAAGAAGCAGAAGATGCCACTTACCCTCCTCAAAACTGGAGAGGCCTCCACGTGTCAATGCCTGAGAGAATCATCGTCAAGCTTTATTGCCAAATATAAAATTGTGGTGGGTCCCAGGTGTTACTTCAAAATTGGCAGAAGCTACCAAATGTCTCCATCTATAAAAATCCTATACGTGCCCCTAGTGTTACTACAAGGGAAGTGGAGAGAGCCACGTGTCTTCGATGAATCAGGTGAAAGGTGCCAAGTGTCATCCTCCGGTGCCTCATAGACCATAAAGGGAAAATTTTATGAATTAGCTAAGTGTCCTCCCTTGTATCTAATAGAATAGAGTGTCTATCTATCTATTAAAGCAAAATGGAGGGAAAATTGGTTGGAGTTAATTTGAGTAGATGAAATAGTTCATCGAGTAGATTTTTGGAGCCACCCATAGCATTGAAGGTGTCATCTGTTTGTCTCTTATGAGTGAAGTATGGAGAAGATTGCGTGGGAAAGAAAGTATAGGGAGACATCTGGGGATATAAGAAGAAGAATTGTAAAATATAAGGAGGGGGGAATTCTCATAGTTTTAGACTTTCAGAGTTTTTGACCAATAATATCATTTGCTTTTGTTACATTTTCCTGAGTTGAAAGGTTTATATGACTGTGTGTGTTTCTGCATCTTTTGTATGACTGGAAGATTCAATAATAAAATTGAACACTATGCCCTTGTTGATGTCATCTGTGTCATTTGCAAAGTAGTCTATGTTGTAGATTTTTTAGTGTTGTGATTGGAAATGTTATTTGCTTCTATCCCATTTTCTGGAATTTGAAGTTCTACATAACTATGCATGACTTCTGCGCCTCTAATGTGATTAGAAGATTCTATTAAGAAGATTGAACACTATGCCTTTGTTGACATTTCTTGTATCTCAGTAAAAGACTCCCCTGTTGTGAGCCTCTGTTTCTGTTATTCTAATCTTTTACATTGATCATGCACTTGTCTACTCTTAAATGTAATAGAATCACATAATAGTTTCACTGTGCTTAGGTTAGGATTAGGATTACTCTCAGGCGCATTGCCATAGTTAGGTTTCAATTCCTGCATTTTGCATTTCTATTTAGTCTCCTATCCCTTTTCCCCAACACCCAATACAAAAGATGAGACTAGCTTATTTAAAATTTGGAGGTTGTTTTCAAGCCGCATTGTCCCATAGCTTGAAACTTCCCATTGTTGTTGATTAAGATCTAGCACCATTTTAAGACATTAACAGTTTTTGGCACACCCAGTCAGACAAATCTTTCAAGGAGTTGAAGAATTTTGGTGTATTCTTCAGCCAATCTACCTTTGGAGGTTTTTATCGACACCAACAACAACTCTATGTCACCAACCAATCAAGCAGTATCATCAAGAAATCCCTTTGGTATGTATAAATCTGTAAGTCATAGCTATGAGTCTCATTCTCCTTCAAATATGTTTTATTGAGAAAAAGCTTCACCTAAAATCATGTCGAGTAATGAGGATGCATATTGTTATGAACCACATCAGTCTTATGCCCAGTCCCCCCAATATGTCTCATCCCATGTTGAACCTAACCTTATTTTCACTTTCAAAAAAGCATTGTTGGGATTTAAAAAATATGTGTTAGAGCTTGATAACAGAAGGGGATGTGGTCAAGAAATTCCTTGTCAGGTCATCTATCAAGTGAGGGAGGCCATAGACCTGATCAAAAGTGAGTGGAATCCCATTGAAAGGGCATATTGGCAAGAGCTTACATATGAAATTTTAGATGTGTGTGGATTGATTGCATTTATAGAAGAGAGGCTAGGCATTCATGAGAACCAGCCTTATCAAATCTACCAAACTTCATATCCACCACCACAAATTCTAGATCAGGCATATGCCACCCCTATTCATGGGCAAGGTCAAAATTGTCAAGATCAATTCCCCAATAATGCAGAGCCCATGTTAGCAGTAAGTCAGGATGACACCAAGCCCTCACTTCTTCCTCAACTCTCCCCCACCATTCCTCAAAAGGCTCCCCACTTCCATGAAAATTCCTGTGAGCTCGCTTTAGAAGAAACTTCTTATACCATTCCCTAGATCTTTCAGCATGATGACGAGTCTCTAAGTTGGACCGAAGAGGATGATGAAGTAGATAAAAACTTTGCAAAGGAGTGTGTTCAATTCATGACTAGTCAAGAGGATTTCATCAGTATAGAGGAGGAGGAGATCACCATAGACTCTCCTTTTGATGAGCAAGAGGATAATCCGCAAGCTTTTTCTTTAACTTCTGATGAGGAGGAGATCATTTCTGATTTTTTCCTCACTCTGTAATAGGATATGGAGGAACATGGACACTCCCTCGACCAAGTCATTGAGATAGGAGGTGCTAAGCTAGTTTCAGATGAAGAAGAAAGCCTTGAGATTCAAACGAGTATGCAAAAGAGATGCTAGCCTTTTAATTCATCCTTGCAAGAGGATGAAGTCATCAAAGAGCATGATGATGAAATAAAGCTGGAATATGAAGAAGATGTGCTAAAAGATAATGGATACCAAAAGGCACAGCATGAAGAACCAATAGCCCATGATTTCTTGATGACACCCGACAACATGAAGAACTAGTATTCGATGAGCATTTAAGGACAAGAAGAGTTCATAGGTGTCGAATACACATTTTGCTCAGACTCATTCGAGTGCAGGCAGATCTGTGTGGCTGGTGCAAAGAACATTCCATCAACGCATATCCGTTGCAACCACTGGTATGGTAACACAAGTTGGTTTGTCATAAAGAGGACGTGGGAAAGTTTGTTTTTGATCTCGAAGGAAAATAAGGATTTTAAATCAATGTAGTTAGGTAGTTTCCATTCCCACATTGCTTTATTTTGTTTTTGCTTTCTTGCTTTTTCTTTAAAATAAGCATTTTAAACACAGAGTCAGCGTCTTAGAAATTCTTTAATTCTTTTTTTTGGCTGCAATAAATGCTTCCCCAAATCTTTCAAAATCTCCAAGGTACCTTGCACCGTATAATGTGTCTGCCTCACTATTTCCCAAAGATTGAGTAGGATTTGCTAACGGTCACCTTAATTTAATGTTATTTAGGACTTGATAGGCCCATAAAAATCCCTTACCAAATTTTAAAGTTTACAAACTCTCAAGCATTCTTGTGAAAATATCTTGCTCATTGTGATTGTGGCACCTAGTGAAATTTGTTGCAATAAGCATGTTTTTATCTTGCAAAAGGTTCATACCAGGTTATTATACAAGAGATATAGAGATGGTAGGAACATCAAAAACACCCAAGAAGAGAGGAAGGGATTAGTCCCAATTGGACCCAGAAGAGGAAGAATAGCCTTCACAGTGCCCAGTACAGATCACTACAACTTCTCCTCAGTTAATAATTACTCCCCCTCCTCCCTCTCAATCCATGCCTCAAGCCTTAACGTTACCCTATTTCTCCCCCTCTGTTCCTAGAAAAATGCCCCTTTAACTCACCCCCAGCTAGCCAATGGTTCTCCAATACGGCCTGTCACAAGGATTTCCCTTTGTAGGAGGATATATTGCGACCCTTCCACTTTCCAGATGCAGGCTGATGCTACAAGGAAGGCAAGAGAAGCCTGATTAGAGAAGAAGAGGAGTAAAGTGAATAAAGTTCTGGTAGTGCCACATTTGAGGTCACAATTTGACCCCATTCAACAATAGCTGACGGTTACCCATTTGTCGCCTAAGGTTGCCAAGCTGAGCAAACAAATGTGGCTAGAAGACTACAACATGAATGCAGTGGCCATCGATATGTCCCTGTTCAGGCCTCAAGATAGAGTCAAGCTCATGACCGAATCCACTTCTATGGTCACAGAAGATTATTTGAGGATATCAAGGAGACTGCAGAAGATGGAGGCTGACCTAGCCATGGAAAAGGCAAATTGCAATAGTTTGGCTGAATAAATAAACTAGAAGGACAATGACATACCTAGTCTGTAGAAACAGTTGCAAGATACTATTTCCCTCCAGACTCAATGGGTAATTTAGGCCCAAAATGATTCTCTGAAAGCAAAGCTTGAACTTGCCAAGGGTGCAGCAACAGCTCTAAGATATAATGCAACATTACAGGGAAGAATCAAAGGAATCCAACTACAATTTACCTAATCACAATAAGGGTTGCTGGAAGAACAAAACAAGGGTGCAACTTTTCAAGCCCAACTCTAGGCAGAGCAACAACGAACCGCACAACTAGCAATTGAGCTGGCCAATAGGCCAAGAGGTATCAGAATGGTGTAGCTAGTAAAGGAACTCTACAAGTCAGCATGGGAGAGAATCTCTTTAGATATTCTCCAGCTTAGGCCACTTTTCACCTTCCTACGCCATGCACAGCAACTGTGTGAGATGGTCAAGAATCCGGTATAGAGCGCTTTGGTCACGATCTCTCAGAGAGTCGCAGACTCTCATTCTTTGCTGGAGAAGCTCTAAAGCTCAAGGGATGTAACATTGACAGTCGTAGGGATTCTTGATATAATGGCTACCACAAAATAGATCAATGAGGAACTCAATCATAATGCCACAACTAACAACTATAAAAGCTGTCTCGATGTCATCGAAGAAGGCATTGGCAAAATGAGGCAGCACATTGAAGATCTGGTGCAACTGGGCCTTCCTTCCCCATTTTTGGATGCAAGGATGGTGCTGCTGGTGGATCAAATCCAACCATTGATGCTGGCTAGGCAAAGGGATCAAATAGTTTTTCAGAGCTTGCAGGATGATTCTCCAACCTCTGAGGTCAAAAATGTTCTAATCCCTATTTTCTGGCTAGAATCCAAGCTAAAAGCCACTACCCAAATCCTACAAACCTTTTTACACAAGGATCTCATTAGCTTGGATTTGGCTTTTGACAAGTTGCAAAGAAAGGAAGGATTATCCGACCATGAGTGGTTTATCTTCTAGATAGCTCTTTTGAAGCTATAAATTTTGAAATTTTGATCAAGCAGGAGTCAGGTTCTTTTTGTAGTGGTCACCAATAACTATAGAGTAATTTTTACTCTACGTCATATTTAATTTATTCTTTAATTCAAGCACTGTAATTTTGATTCTTCGGGCGAAGCCACGAAGTCTTGATGTAGAGGGCCAATTTATTTTGACTAAGTGTCAGAGTGCAGCAAAAGCTACCAAGTGTCATTCTCTGGCCGCGGGACCATTTCTCCTTCTTATTTCTTTTGCCGAAGTTTTGAAGCAGTGGACTTTGCCAAGTGTCAATCTTTAGGAGACAAAGCAAGCCAGTTGTCACTCTCCGAGGCCTCTTTTGACAAAATAGCAGACTTCACCATGTGTCAGCATTTGGGAAGCTGTGAGTCCAATGCTTTCCATTCAATGTAAAGGCATCATCTTATTAAGTGCCACAAAGTAGTGGATGCTGCCAAATGTCACTCTCTGAGTCCCCCTCTACTCCATCCATAAAATAAGTAGAAGATGCCACTTACCCTCCTCAAAACCATAGAGGCCTCCACGTGTCAACACTCGAGAGAATCATCGTCAAGCTCTATTGCCAAATATAAAATTGTGGTGGGTCCCGGGTGTTACTTCAAAATTGGTGGAAGCTGCCAAATGTCTCCATCCATAAAAATCCTATATGTGCCCCTAGTGTTACTACAAGGGAAGCGGAGAGAGCCACGTATTTTTGATGAATCAGGCAGAAGGTGCCAATTGTCATCCTCCAGTGCCTCTTAGACCATAAAGGGAAAAGTTTATGAATCGACTAAGTGTCCTCCCTCGTATCTAATAAAACAGAGTGTCCGTCTATCTGTTAAAGCAAAATGGAGGGAAAATTGATTGGAGTTAATTCGAGTAGATGAAACAGTTCATCGGGTAGATTTTTGGAGCCACCCACAACATTGAAGGTGCCGTCTGTTTGTCTCTTATGAGTGAAGGATGGAGAATATTGCATGGGAAATAAATTATAGGGAGACATCTAGGGATATAAGAAGAACAATTGTAAAATATAAGGAGGGGGAATTCTCATAGTTTTAGACTTTCAGAGTTTTTGACCAATAATATCATTTGCTTTTGTTACATTTTCCTGAGTTGAAAGGTTTATATGACTATGTGTCTTTCTTCATCTTTTGTATGACTGGAAGATTCAATAAGAAAATTGAAAACTATTCCCTTGTTGATGTCATCTGTGTCATTTGCAAAGTAGTCTATGCTATAGATTTTCTAGTGTTGTGATTGGCAATGTTATTTGCTTATGTCCCATTTTTTAGAATCTGAAGTTATACATAACTATGCGTGACTTCTATGCCTCTAATGTGATTGGAAGATTCTATTAAGAAGATTGAACACTATGCCTTTGTTGACAATTCCTGTATCTCAGCAAAAGACTCCCCTGTTGTGAGCCTCTGTTTTTGTTATTCCAATCTTTTACATTGATCATGCACTTGTCTGCTCTTAAATGTAATAGAATCACATAATAGTTTCATTGTGCTCAGGTTAGGATTAGGATTACTCTTAGGTGCATCACCATAGTTAGGTTTCAATTCCTGCATTTTGCATTTCTGTTTAGTCTCCTATCCCTTTTCCCCAACACCCAATACAAAAGAAGAGACCAGCTTCTTTAAAATCTGGAGGTTGTTTTCAAGCCACATTGTCCCACAGCTTGAAACTTCCCATTGTTGTTGATTAAGATCTAGCGCCATTTTAAGACATCAATAGAAATCATTATAGGGTTTTCATTCTAATCCATAGAAGAGGGAGTAACAAATAGTGGTTTTATCACATAGATCAGAGCTTCTAATTGATAAAAAGTTAATTTTTAAAACACCTAGAATAGCAACTAGAGTTTAAACTAGGTAGAATAGACCAAATATATAGTTATAATTACATAACAATCTTCAGAATCAACATAGGACAAGAGCACCAAGTTTGGACTACAATACTAAATAGTAGAGTGTCCTATTTTGGTGCTCATGTCCAAATAGTAGAAAAAACTAGATTTTCCAGAAATAGATAATTAAAGTTTTGTTAGAAATAGTTTAGTGTATAATTCATAGTTTTAATACAATTTTTATCAGAGAATCAAGATATAGGGGGCATCATGCATGGCATGATATCTCTCACTTCTTATATTAGAATAGGTATTTGGTATAACTTCCATATTAGAATCCATGTTACGTGTGGCGCATTTGATTTCTCTTCTTTATAGTTTATGGCATTACCTAGGCATTCTCAGTAATTGCATGCCTTATTCCATCTATAGGTGGTTGTCATCATTCAAAAGTAGCTTCCATATTAGTCTATTGCCTAGTTTTAGAGTGGATTTTATAAAATTTTAATCTCTAACTTTTTTGAGTGGCCAAGAATGGTCTAGTTTCCAGCACATATTCAACTATCCATGCCACATTATCATATTACAAAACATTCATGGGCTTTAGGAGCCATCTCATATGATACACATTCATACTAGTATTAGTTCATAGCTTCACTTCATGGGGAAATGATGGAGCTAAAGGACTAGATAACCTTTGTATTCTTGATCCACCTACTTAGAGGGATTAACACACATTCCAAACATTGATTAAAATGTGCATGATTAAATAGCCTCACTTAGTGGGTGATGATGGAGCCAAAGGGCCAACCTATACATTCTTGAGCCACTCTTAAGGAATTGAGCACTCAACTCAATTCATGATATTACTCTTGGGACAACATCATTCAACACAAACCCATTATCACTCAGCATCATAATAGGTTTTGTATTAGTTTACATACCCAAGGAGGTGTATACATTCCTTTCTCTTTCTCTCTCTTTTAGCCATCCTTTTGTACATTTTTACTTTAGACATAATGTGTCTAGTAAGAACTGATCCAATATTATTTTTCTATTATATATTTTCACTTCATGATGTGCTCTCTATGAACACATAACATCATATAGCTTCATGAGCTTCACCCTTACAGGTAAGTTTAATTATGCTTTCTACTTTTCCTTTGTCTTAGTATTTTGCTTTGTTGCATCACTAGAATAAAAGTGGGGGAAATGTATTTATATAAAATGTCAAAATTGGTAGCTTGAGTATGACCTATGATACAAAAACCATAAGTCCCTCTTACATTCTCACATGACCCTTCTAAACACCTTTTTGTTTATTCCTAGTCATCTCAAGCTTTCTGAATGATCATTTCACCTCAACCAGGTAGCATTTCCTATGACAATCCTATCCCTCTAGATCTCACACCTATAGGACAAGGGCACCCATCCTGGAATATAGTTCTAGACCCTAGGGTGTCTTATTTTGATGCTCCTTTATAGTTTCATTATGAGCTCTAATGGTTATTTCCTTCTGGTTCCTATCCTTCATCTTCTCATCCTAGTATAAATACATTTAACCCATGACCAATAAAATCCCATTCAAGGTTCATGTAGAGGGGGTTGAAAAATATTACAAAGCAAGAAAGAATACAAGCAAAACCATAAAGGAAATTTTACTTATTATCTACATAAAACCATCTAATATAGCTAAAAACATATCTATATCCTCACACTAGCCCATAGTCACCTCAAGCACACCCAGTTTAACATTTTTGCATCTGCATTACACTATTGCATAAAGCACATTAAGTTAGAGAACTACATATGGATTGATCCCTTTTCAAAGTATTAGTATGTAGGCAACATGCCCACACAATGGGCGTGGATAGATATTTAGTGCATATTACACACACTAACCTCCCTTCTTTCTCAAGTTTGATCAAAGCACAATGAAATATAGGGTTTGAAGATTAAATCAGTTCTACAAGGAGTTTTATAGACTTTCAGTAGTTGAAATTTCATAGGTAGGTTTACAAAAGGACAATGAATAAAACCCAAAAAACTCAAGTCTCTAAAATTAGTTTGGATAATAGTGGTAGAAGAGGATAATAGTGCTAGACTCTAGGGTATCCTATTTCAACACTTATATCCTTTCACAAAATAAAATCCAAATCCTAATTCAAGACATTGCCCTAGTCCTGCATAGCCAATATTAGACCCTACAACAGTTATTTTAATTATTTTTAAGTTAAGTCTTATTTTTTCCATATTTATTGCTATTTATAGAAAGGTTAAACATAGAAAGAAATATACAAATAAGTAGTTCAATTATTGCAATATTATTTTTTTATTTATTATTCTAGATCCTTAACTAAATTATGAATAAGACTCTAATAGTCCTAAAATAGTTAAATCAGAGATTATAAATTGAAGTTTGTAGCTAATATCCTTAGTCAAGAGGATGAATATGTAAAGAGGAACAAATCAATGTAGATCCAAAGAGAGCAAAGAGAGGCATGGAAGGAGAATATATCAAGAAAGAAGAAACATAAATGTGGGAGCAAATAACATGCCCATATGTATGAATGGACAATTGAAGGAAAAAAAATTGTAAAATCTTTTTAGTTGTATTTGGGCATGTGAAAAAAGCTCGTAAGTAGGATCTCATGAAATATTTTAAGCCTAGGAGTTTGATTCAAGAGTATCAACTCATCCATGTACATTTTTGTAAATAAAACTCAATGTGATCCAAAATAATCCTTGTTTGTGAAGGCAAGAAATCAAGTCATGCTATCTAAAGAGTATTATAGGTCTTAGGTGATATAAAGAGTCTATAAAGGTCATTTGGAGGTGTCCAAGTCATCAAAGTTTTCTCAAGGAAACTTATAACTATTTATATATAAATATTTAAATGGTAAAAGCCTCTAAAATATGTAAAAGGTGAAAGATAATTCACCAATTCTATAAAAGATTAAATGCTATATTGAAGAAGACAAACTAGGTATATTTTATGTTACAAAGGAGACTTTGTCTTATTATTTAACAACAAGCCTATATTTATGCATTGGTTGAGGGAAGATAGGTCCAATCCTATCAAGAAGAGACTAATAAAAGAATCTACATGTATATAGAGAGAAGAGAGTTTGTCAAGGATCAGGGAGGAGTTTAGAAGGAGAAAATGCCTTTAGGCTTACATAGTAAAAGATTGTATATATATATGGTTTTGATTAATAAATATATGTTTATTGATGATAAATACATATCCATGATATGTGATTCATATGTTTATAAATATAATGATAGTTTTATCTTAAAATTCTATAAAAATAAGACTGAGAGGAAAATCCTATAAATATAAATATAATGATAGTTACATGAAAGCAAGCCTGTTAAGGAAAAAATGGACAAATTTGTTAATGAATAAAGATAAAAAAAGAATGTAAAAGGATAAATAAAGTTTGTTAATGCTTGGATAAAAGAGATTCACCCTTGTGTATACTCTCAGCCTGTAGATTTCCATCTAGTGTAGTAATCAAGATATGTTCATATATTTTTCAAACTGTTACACCATTAATTAGTATTGGGAATGAATTCACTCAACAAGAATTGATCATGGAAAGGAATGTGACTCAAATCAATTTATTTGTCTACCCCATAAATGTATGTTCAAAATTCATCTTATTATGCAATGATGATTTCAACATTTGGTAACTAAAAATTTTTAGTGCACTTACAATCAATAAAAGTATGGTTATATGACCAATTATAGTAATACACATTACAAAAAGAGTATATGCATATATGAACATCAAAGAGGTAAGACTTAAAAAATCCATGTGTTGATATTATATGTTTCATGTTTTAGGAGACTAGAAGAAGTAAATTAAATAAAATATATCATTTTTGATTGAGACTAAATATGAGTCACACATAGTCAATTTACAATAGTCAAATGAAAATGTGTTGATATCGATGCTTAAGGATTGTTATTATTTAACATTGGATAAGGTAAATGAAAGGAGATTCTAATAAAATTTTATAGATCTAAGATTAATGATAGAAAATGAATTTGCCTTTGTTTAGATGTTGATCAATTTGGTGTTTAGAAAAGTCTTGTGATCAAGTATAGTCTTATTCCACAAACTGAGTCTAAAGATTATTAGTGTCATTGATAAAGTTTTGGTGTAATAAATTTAATTTTTTCTACTATGCCATTTGTACATATAAATACTAAAACATCAAAATAAGTGTTGATCAATATATGTAGTGTTTGTTCGAGAAAATTCTAATGTAGTAAGTCTGTAATAATAAGGTCCATCTAATAGATTTAAAAAGGTAACTTTTGGGGTCTAAACACATGTATGTTATGTGTTGAAGGAATTTTATAAAGATTGAGGAATAAATTATGAATTGAAAAATTTCTCCAAATATAGAAAGTGTCTAAAATCATGTCTAGACAGTCAGTATATAGCAAGATTTAGATTTGCCATTTAAGGAGATAAGAACTTGTTCATGTTTTAATTTATATTTTTAGATAATGACAAAAGTTTATATTATAAAATTTGTAAGGGTATATGTGAGATAATAGAATTATTTAAAGTATTTGAGGAAGGGAAGAATAAAGTAAAAATTATTATATAAAGGAGAATGTATGTAAGATAAATAAATAAGGATAACCAATTTTATGTTCTCATTGATCTGATAAAGACCAATAGAAATAGTAAATTAAAAAATGAATCAGTAAGGGAATAGACCTATAGTAAAAGGAGAAGTTGAAGACAGTGTTCTAGGTCAAACTTAATTAGAATATCCAAAAAGGCTTAATCAATTTGGAATATTCATTGATAAGTGTGATTATAGATCCATAATGAAAGGATTATGAGTCAGACCAAATACTTAAAGCACAAAGTGAAGTAAATAGTAAGTTGAGTTAGAATTGGTCATGGAAATATGTATATGTATTAAGAATGGATCTCAAGAAAATTGTATCAGATTAGATTCATAATTGATATTTGTTGTGCATGAAAATTTCATATTATCATCAAAGCGGGGTCCCTATGTCAATCTAAAGGGAATGGTCATTTGATGATATGAATCAATGGACACTATTCCTTTAGGGATGAGCAGGTGAATGGTCAATGTGGAAGGTGAGAAGGGAGGGATAACACAAATGGGGATGGCAAGAAATTATGTCATGATGGATGCAGTTATGCTAGATGAAGGTAGAGGAGAGAAAAGTGATGCAAGCATGGTAGATGGATAAGTGGTGATCGAGGTGGAAATGGTGGAAGGAAAAGAAGAATTAAATAATGAATAAGGATTAGAAAGTAGAGGGTAAGTAGACTATAGTTTTTTCTACATGGGCTTAGGAAGAGAGATAGAAACTTGCACCTTAGAGCTAGGCTAAGATACCCCTACTTTGGGTTTCCCTAGATCAACCTGCTCTTACTATTAGGCTAATACATATAGAGGAGGCCAAGGTGTAAACTTATGAATTATGAAAATTTCATCCTATTTTCCTAAGGGGGCATCCTCTTCTTCTTCTACCAAAACCTCATCTTCCACTTGAGCATCCTCCTCATGATACTCATCCCAAAGACTTTTAAATTTCTCATCAGTCTCCAACTACTTAAAATTGTGTTCCCTCTAGTTGATTTCATAGTATACTTAAAATAAGATTCCATTTTTCCCTTATTCAATCCCCTCTCAATGAAATATGATCTTAGACCCTTGGTCATGAGCTTTGTAGGATCAAACTCCTAGACTAGTTTGTAGAAAGACACCCATGGTTGGTGGGTGTTTGAGGGGATATTTGATAGATCAACATAGTATTTAATGCCATCTTCCATCAATGACTTTTACTCTTTGAAATAGGAGACTAAAAATTAATTATAGGGGTAATTGGGTATATAATATTCTATCAAAGAAGATTCAAAATGAGGGAAGCCAAGGCATGGACACTTTGTGATGGGGAAATAACAACTTGTGCCATCAACACTTATTAACGAATGGAAATAGTAGTGAAAATGGAAATTAACTATGTACAAAGCCAAGTTGATAAATTAGTTAAAGTGATTTAAGTTGATTCCATTAACCAAAATATCTAAGGCATTGCTTTCTTCATCTGCTAAGTTAAAATCATTTCCCTACCTATTGTTAATGATGTGAAAAGGTCTTCTTCATAAGGAATCAAACTTTGTATGTTGACCCTGCTTCCTAGCCCTTTTTCATTTAACCAAGTCTCCCAACTTAAATCCTAGGTTGAATGCCTTTTTATCAAACCACCTATTAAACACGTACTATTGGGTGATCATATCACCACTAGATTATTCTATTACTTCCTAAAGACTAATAAATTCCACTAACATGAATTTTATTTCTCCATTTTCCACTATTTTGGAATCCTTTAACAAATGTAAAGTGGGAATATCCATTAAAAAGGGTATGACCACTTTTTAAATATATACTAATCATATGAGAATGTTTTCAGAATCTACTTAAGAGTGGTTTGATTGGCCCAAAAAGTTGTTTTCAGATGTTTATGCCATTCCTTCTTTTGATTAGTGCCCATTATCTTAATTAAACTTATCAGATTCTTGTTGATCGATTCGACCAACCCATTCCCTTGAAGGTAGTAGTTGGATGAAGTCTTAAGTAAAATGTCATTCTTGAGCACAAATTCTAAAAATTTTGAATGTAGGGAGGCCTTTGCATTATCAGATGTGATTTTTTTAGGAGGGCCAAACCTAGTTACCAGTTCTTCTAGGAAGTCAAGGATCATAATTTTAGTTGCTTCTTTTAAATGAGTTGCTTTGGTCCACCTTTTGAAGTAGTATTTGGTTATGAGTATCTACTTATGGCCTATGATATACATGTGATTTATCATCCTAATGAAATCCAAGCCCCACTATGTGGAAGGCTTATAAATCACAATTGGGTTTAGTGGCATGGCTGAATTCTTTCACTTGCCTATAAAAAATTGACATTATTGGCATTTTTTCACCACCTTATAGTAATCTAAAAATAAAGTTGACCATGAGTATCCTAAATGAATGATTTTAATTATGGTTTTATTTTATGATAAATATCCTCTTGAAGGGGTAAAATTCATATCTTGTAGGATTTTTCTAGCATGGTGGTTGTCAACACATCTAAGTAGTACCCCTTCAAAGCACCTTTTGAAAAGGACCCCCTAGACTAGTGTATAACTAGATAATACTAACCTATAGAACTTCCTTTTATGTGTGGGGAGGTGATTTGGATATCATTTAATTTACATAAAGTGGGTTCCGTTCGCAACTTAGGACCCAATAATTTCATATTGACTATTTGTCAGGGTGTCTATGTATTGGGCCAAATACTTAAAAAGTCCTCTCCCTTGGATCACCATGTTCATTCTAACTTCAACATCATAATCTAGGATATTAGTGATACAATTATCTCTATTCTCAGCGATTTATCCCTTCATCATGTATCCTTTGATGATGTAATGTGCCACACATATCATCACTTTGCTTTCTGCTACAAAGTGTTTAAATTTATTAAGACCTTTAATGATGACAAAAGCTTGATTCTCAACAAATTTATAATTAATCTCATATCCACATATGGTTATTGAATATAATGCAATAGGATGCTCACCTTTCCCTTTGTCTTCTCTCTAAGTTAACGTAGCTTCTAAGTTATGTTCACTCCCATAAATATACATGATAAAATATATAGAGAAGTCAAGATTAACTAGCATGGGAGTGGTGGGTATTGATTCCTTGATCTTGTCAAATTCTATTCTTCCTTTAGCAATCTATTTTAAATCCTAGTCTTTATTCATCATTAATGTAATTTGCCTTACCAACCTAATGAAGTTAGATATGAACCAACTAACAGAGTTGATCTTCCCTAGGAAATATTAGACTCCCTTCTTATTAACTAGCAAGGTTAAGTCCTTGATGGTTTTCACTTTATTTGGATCAATAGATATTCTTTATTTGGATACCACATATCCTATTATCTTACCTTTTAGGATGTTAAAGATGCATTTTTTGGGGTTGAGGTATACCTGAAACTCTTGGTGCCTTTGAAAAATCTTCTCCAAGTGATCAAAATGATCCTTTTTTTTGGAGAACATTGTAAGATCATCCAAATACATGAGGATGATTTTGTTGATCAAGTCTTGAAAAGATATATCCATGACCCATTATAAAGTATCC
The DNA here is from genome assembly GCA_037957365.1 of Torreya grandis. Classification (NCBI taxonomy): domain Eukaryota; kingdom Viridiplantae; phylum Streptophyta; class Pinopsida; order Cupressales; family Taxaceae; genus Torreya; species Torreya grandis. The sequence goes on from JARHVA010006770.1 coordinate 411,756, forward strand.
CCTATATTAGAGAGGATGAAAGGAATTTTTGCATATGTGAAGGTTCCCCACTTTGTAGTGAAAGTGGTTTTATGTTGATCCTCCTCATTAATCCATACCTAGTTATAAATTAGAGAATCCATCAAGTAGAGAGAACATTTACACACCTGATACTATTTGAAGGATCTATTCTATTGAGGGAAGGGGATAATGATATTTTAGAGATGCTTTTTTCAAGTCTCTCAAGTCTATGCATAATCTAATTTCCCCAGTTATATTTCTTACTAAAACTAGGTTGGATACCCAAGTTGAATTCTTGATCAAGTATATAATCCTTGAATCAATTAATTTATTCAGTTCCTAATCCATGAGAGACTCAATTTCTAGGTTTACTAGCCTTTGATTTTGGTGGATTGTCTTGTATCCTTTGATCAGACCTATGGTGTGTTGGATGACCTTATGGTCATAACCCTTTAGGTCATAATAGGTCTAGGCCATAACCCCTTCATAATTATTGTATAATGACACCAATTGATGATTATAATTTTGGGAAAGTTCCTTCCCCACCTTTAATTTTATTCCATTTCCAATGTCAAACTTAGAGTAGTCACTTTTGTTTGTAAAAATTTTCCTTTTGTCATTCTTTGCATTGTCAGAATCAAATATATTCTCTACAGTGATCAGTCCCTTTGGAATTTTATTGGACTTTAGTTATATGATTTAATCTTCATTGGCTTCTTCAATATTTGACTATAACTACTATGAAAAATTGCATGATTATTGAAGAAACATGGAAATTTGGGCATCTTTTTAAAATATCTACTAGCTCTAATCATTATCTGGAAAAATAGGTCTAGTAATCACTCACACTACCTATTTGTTGGTCAATAAATTGGTTACCAAATCAAATTGGGAGTTAATTACTACCATTTTATCTACCTCCATTTTCATGGACTTGGGAATGATTTAAATATTAAATGATTTAATTAAATCCCATATTTGATGGTGGTAAGACCTCATGTAGACATTATTTATAGTTGTGACTAATTTTAATTGCTTTACTACTAATTCAGAATCTCTGAACACCTTTAACTGATTCACACCCATGAACTTATTAAGGTTGAGGCCATGGACCAAGGATTTGTACTTAGATTCATTATTTATGTAGATAAACTAAAAGTGTAAGGCCCTAAGGGTCTCTTTTCTAGACGAACACACCAATGAGACACTAGCTCCAAAGCTAGTTTTGCTCTTTGCACCATCAAAATATAGAGTCCAAAAATTGGACTCACTTTTAGGTTCATTGCTCTGATCCTCTCTTTCCTTCATGACTTCGGGGATGAATTGATCTTCATCATGGATTAAATAAGTCCCAAGATTAGTGGCATAAAAGTTTGTGAATGGATCATTCTCGATGAACTATTTAATGAGGACCTCTTCCTCTAGACTCCTATTATCTGACACTCCTTCAAGAATCAATATGTAACTCATTTCTTTATTTGAGAAATAAGTGTGTGGCACTTCAAAATTCATCATATCATCATTAGTTATGTATTTTGGATGTAACAACTTAGACAAAATCTTCATCTTTGATTCATATTTTGTCCATAACATAAAGTGAGACCAATCTAAAGATAAGTACCCACCTATCTTGGTTGTGAAATTTCTTGACAAACATAACCCAAATATTGGTGGAATGTCTATTACCACAACTCCTTTCGAGACTATAATACTAGGACAAGAATACAAGGTTATGGGAAGAGCCTTGATAAAACCTATGGCTTGAACTTTTTGCCTATCTAATTGCATCACCCCTTTATCCAAAGGTTCATATTGAAGTTTAGTGTGCCTAAAATATGTTTGGGCATCACTATGGTGATGGCACCAAAATCAATCCTAGAATTATGTAATAACTTGTTCCCCATAATGTGAGTTAAATAAAATGGGGTGGGTTTTTATTTTAATTACCCTTGATTTGGAGTTGATGAATGCGAATGACACATGGGGTTGAACATTATCACTATATTTTCTTCCCTTGGTTTGTACTAGATCTATAGCTACGTTACCTCATATAGGATTCTCTTGGTCTTCCAATGTCTCTTGTAATAAAGATTTATACTTGGGGATAAACAACACATCCCAGAGAGAAACATTGGTAAGGCCCTTATTCAACTACTCCACCACATTCAGTGACCCTTGATGTTGGACTTTGGGGTCCTTTATCCTATTATGTGCCATTTCAACCCACTTTTGATATGTTGAGGGTGATGGTTGGGGTCCTAAATTTTTTCAAAGTCATTTTAGGCTTTACAAAAGATTCTTGGACCTTAGCTAATCTCTTTATGGATTGAGTGTAGTAGTTTGATTGGACTTATAATTATTTTAACATGGGGATCTCATTTGCATAAACTAAATCTTCATGTTTCACCCAAGAGAAAAGTGAATGTTCTAAGGTTATATCCTCTTCTTTCTCCAAGGACATTCCTTACATTTGATCCATTAGGACAACATTTTCAACACTTGGGGATTGGTATTTGTAAGGAACTAAATTAGGTGTGTTCCTTTTCCTTCACTACTCAACAAACTTTTACTTTAGAATACCTCTTGGGTAATTTTAGGGTGTATGTGCATCATTAAATGAAAATCACCATGAAGTTGAGTCATCTACCAAGTTGTTTTGGCTAATTACCTATTTTTTTATGAGTTTGGTGGGACCATTTAAAAAGGAGTAGGAACCAGGATCATTTTATTTTTAGGTTGTGCCTAATGATTCAACCTCTACCATAATAGTTATGATGATATGGCACTCTTCCTAATTTGTAATTTATAAAATGGGGGATTTAAGGGCATATCTTACTACCTCTTGAGTTTTATGATCTCATTTTAGAAGTTCCATAGGATGTTCTTCATGTGATTCATATCTATATCTAGTATAGATGAAGTGAATGTGCTTGTTTGAGTAACAAGATATATAAACATGGGAGGAGATTCTTGTGAGGTGATTGAGACTTCCTCTTGTGTTGTCATTGATAGTTTTGGGAACATGGGCATTGATGGTCATGGGGAGATTTTCCAAACATATATCAAATTATTCTTTACTTTTATAGTTAATTCATATGCATTCAATAGCGTCTAGACCTCAAGGGTCTAAATAATAACATCTATGTCTAAGTTGAAGGATTTAAGGTAAATGATGATGGCCATACCCATAATCAATCAATATGCTACTAGGATTCTTTTCTAGGTCTTATGGAACCTAGTATTAAAATTGATAATAACCTCTTACAAGGATATTTTAATAGTGATTAGCTATTATAGGAGAGATTATTGGTCTCTTTTTTAATTGAATCAATTGAAGAATCTACTACCCAGTTCATCCAAGGTGGTGACGGAGTTGGCCAATAAGAACTAATACCAATTGAGAGCTCTTCCTTTGAGAGAGGTGGCCACCAACCTTAAGGCTACATTATTCTCTATGATATGATGCATGTTACAAACATTAGAAACATATTGAAGATTTTTTCCCATGTTATTAAAATCCTTCCCTATGAATTTAGGGAGTGATTTGAAGGCATTAGTAGGAATAGGATCCCATGTATCTAGGGCTAATATAGGGATGATTGGCTTACCACTATTATATTCTATAATGTTTTTTGGTGGTCCTTGGACTACCATTTATTGTGGTTATGGTTTAATGCCAGACCCCATGGTTTTTTGGTGAGTTATAGCCACTACAGGTGGTAGTAGTAAGCTTGGATTAGGCACTACTAGTGACCTTGTGATAAACCTCCATCTCATAAACTCTGACTTCTAGTCAGGTGTTTATGAGTAGACAAGTCCCACCAAGTGTGCTATAAAAGGAAACTATTGATGCCTAAAACTATCATTATTGGCAAATAACATCCTATTAGAATATTTATAGACATGAGACTAAAAATTCTATCTATGAAGCAACCTCTAGTACTTTCGAATCTAGATTTTCAATTAATTAGGGATGAAAAGGGGAAGAATTAAATGCAAAGAAAAATAAAACTATCTAAGGTGATGTGCTAGAATTCTTAATGTATCCATTCCTAATATTTTATAATATAGTTTGAACCCTTTAAAACTATTGGTGCCTAAAACTCTCATTCTTGGAAAAAAACCTCCTATGGGAAGCTTTACAAACATGGGACCAAAATTGTTATTTGTGAAATGACCTCCAAGATTCTATAAGTCATCTCTTTGAATAATTGGGGATGAAAAGGGGAAGAAGGAAATGCAAAAAAAAAAAAAACTATCTAAGGTGATACACTATAATTATTAATGTATCTATTCCTAATATTACATAATATAGTTTTAACCATTTAAAACATTACATATAATTTAAAAGAGCATATGCATGGTTTAAAGTCTACAATATAAACAAAAGCCAATACTATAGAAGCAAAGAACATAAATAATAGACAAAAATTAATTCCACACAATTTAACATAGAACACCACATTCTCTTTATTATTTGGTGGAGAACAAAATACAAAGGCCCAAAATAAAAGTATAGATTATTCATTCCTTCCCATGACAGGGACTTGCTATGGTCTTTAGAATTGAAAATGATAACTAATGCTATTTTTATTCAAAAATAAAACATTTATAATAGCTTATCTCTAGTAATAGTCATGAAAATAACCCCTTATTAACTAACTACTAGCCCAATACAAAATAAAAAATACCTAAATCTATAGGCATTGTGGCCTTGGTATGGTGGAGTTTACAAGGTAAAAAAGAATTGACACCTAGATCCCGACACTTGTATTCATGAGGAGGCTATTATAAATAAAAGGAGAGATTTAGTTCATAAGTGCAGATGGTCCTTAAATCCCATATATAGTGTAACCTTAATGTCTCATGATTCTATCGATGCTTAGAGGAAATGTTATAGTGATGCATGTGTCTATCTAAAATTATCCTAGAATTCTTACTAAAAATGGGGCCCACTTCCCTCAGTAATAGCATAGCTTAAAGCTTTGATAGAAAAACCCTACTTTAGATAAGTGTCATGATGATGTATATCACAATGGAATGCCTTTCAAAGATAGAGCTTTCCCATGGGTCCCATTGATTTAAACCATCCATGGCACACTTTTAATGTCTCATGAAGAAAATCCCTTCATTCTTGAGTAGCACTATGATGTCATGTGGAATCTTCATTTCCATTTAGTTATACTTGCATAGTAGACCCCACCTATTACCATGTGGTGAGCTAGCACTACTCCTTATGGAGCCAATAAGTCTTTTGTGAAGGATGAGCATTGAGGTACCATGTTGCATTAGTGGAAGGTGCTGAGACTTAACTAAACATTAGAATGGGAACACAAGGGAAAAGAGGAGGTTGATAATCAATCTACCTAACTCTTCAAGCACATCCATGATGAAAAGATAATTGACCAAAAACTTCAAAATGTGAATTCGATCCATAAAATCATTATAGATAATTTGAAAGAGAATATTCATATTTTAAAGTATATAATATAAATAAAATCCAATATTATAAAATAAAAGAATAGAAATAATATATAGTAATTGATTCCACATAATTTAACACAAAACACCACATCCTTTTCATTGTTGGGTGGAGAATAAAATACAAAGGCCCAAAGGCATAGTATAGACTATTCAATCCTTCCCAAGAGGGGCACCTGCTATGGTATTTAGAATGAAAAATAACAACTAATTTTATTTCTATTCAAAACTAAAATGATTACAATGGATCATCTCTAGTAATAGTTGTGAAAAAAACCCACTAATAACTAACTACCAGCCTATTACAAAAGAAAGAATCCTTGAATATATAGGCACAATGACCTTAGAATGATGGAGTTTAAAAGGTAAAAAATAATTGACACTTACACCTTGGCACTCGCATTCATGATGAGGCAATTGTAACTGAAAGGGGAACTTTGGTTCATAAGTGTAGACGATCCTCAAATCTTGGATATGGTGCAACCTTAATGTCTCATGATTCCCTTGATGCTTAGAGAAAGCACTATAATGATGCATGTCTCTCTCTAAATTGATCCTAGAATTATTATTGGAAATGGGTCCCACTTCCCTTTGCCAATGGTATAGCTCAAAGTTCTGATAGGAAAAACCTATCTTAGATAAGTGCCATGACAACACATGGCACAAACAAATGCCTTTTGAAGATAGAGCTACCTTGTGGATCACATTGATTTAAACCACCAATGGTGCACCTTTAATGTCTCATGAATGAAATACCTTCACTCTTGAGTAGTGATGTGATGCCATGTGGAAGCTTTGCTTCTATTTAGTTATACCTACATAGTGGGCCCCATCTATTACCACATAGTGAGCTGGTGCTACCCCTAGGAAAGCTAAGAACTCTTTTATGAATGATGATCACTAGGGTGAGACATGGAATTAGTATAAGGAGTTGATACTTAGCCAAAAATTAAAAAGGGAACTTGAGGGAAAGAGGAGGTCAATACTCAATCTGCCCAACTCTTCAAGCACATCCATGACAAAAAGCCAACTACCAAAAAACTTCAAAACGTGGATTTGATTGATAGGACCTAGAATAATTTCTAATCATTTTCTAGTTTTACCACAACATGGGTCTTTGGAATGATATTCATATTCCTATGATTGAAAAATCTTAGTTTTTTACCATCTACATTACATACATGCCTAAATTACGTTTATTACAATCAAGTTGTTACAATATTGTGAATCAAATTTTGATTATCTTATGAATTCTATGATACCTCATCTTCCCATCTACCACCATAGTTCAATGATAAATACATGCAAAATATAAGCATGTTTAGAGTTATTACACTTAAGAAAAGGTTTTTAATTAACCAATTCATAAATATATGTAAAATACTTAAAAGTAAAAAATGAAAAAAAAAATCTATAGGTAAAATATATCTACTTCTCAACAATCATAAGCACTTGAAATACCTTTTAAATTATTTATTCATAATAATAAACATTTACCTCAAAAAGTTCAAAAAAATTCACAATAGTATATACTAGCCCTCATGGGATTTTACATCATAATGCATCTCATATACCTGCTTCTCCTACATAGGATTACACATGTACTAATCTACACAGTTTTTTCATTGAATATGATACATGTTTTAATCTTGATATGGGCACATCTGATACATTTCATTCAAATATGGTAAAATGTTTATCACTAATCACTAATTTTTTTGATTCTTATCTTGATGGAATCATTTAGTACCTTTCTACATTTATAAATATTTTAAAAGTATTAAAATAATTTAAAAACAAATGATTATAAATAGTTTTTGTATTATGGCATCCAATTATTGTATTTATTTGTACATGCAATCAACTAATTAGTTCTTCTATGCCCTTATATTTTGTTTAAATGTTGGAATTTTGGCCCTTCCATTTCAATTTTTAGATATGAATATTTAAAACATTGATAGATTATCATAAAAGTTCCATTTGTCTCTCTATTTTCTTATTCTAGAGTAACAAATTATCTTTTTTCTATAGACAAAATCCCATAGAATAGGATTGAATCATTTACCATTATTTTCTCAGTTGGTTGATCCTATATTTTTATAAATTTTACCTATAAATCACACTTTTAGTATAGAGATTTAATTCTTCCCATTTTTTCTCACTCATTTTCAATTTGAAAATAATTAATTTTCATATAGAATCTCTCTTTTTCATAGAAATATTATTCAAACATGTGACATATTTTGACAAGTGTAAATTTGATGACATGAGGATGTACAATAAATACTTTACATACATTATTAGTCTCATACACATTTATATAAGTTACAATCCACATTCAATTGCGACATCTTACTTGCATTTGGTAATACAAGTCCTTTCTATTGCATATATTACATTGACACATGTTGCCAATTGTCCAAATATTACTAACTTATTTTATCTTCAAAACCTTGATTCATTTCAATTTTATAATTTTTTATGGTTTCAATATTTCAAAAATACATAAAAATCATATATTTCAAATATTTTAAAAAACATTCAAACATTTAAAAAAATCCAAAATCAGGACTTGAGCATGATTATAAATATAGTTTATTTGGAACATGTTATTTATCTCATGATTAGTAGGTAGCATATTATTTCTATATTAACCATCAATTTAAATTATATTATTGAGTGTTGTGTGGGACATACAAAACTTTCTAAGGACTAGTATGTTTGACTTTCCTATACCCACTAGTCATTTTAAGCTAGGGGCATCTTATTTATAGATGAAAGTATCGATGTGTTATCATTTTGTAACCCATATACTGATGAACTTTTATCTTATTTTAAAATGTCTTGCTAGCATCTCTATCCTAAATAATATACATTAATATGTTATTTGTTGTGATATTATCACATTACATATGAATAGTCTAGAGAACCTCTCTAATTATATATTCCATTGATGATATTTAATTCTACATAGTATATTACATCATGTTTGTCTATTGTGTTGGCCCTTGGACCTTGTGTGAAAAAACATGACTTGTATATTTCTATGAGATACTATGTGAAGTTTTCTACATTTGAGAATATCCAATTATTTTAGCCTTTAGCCCATTGTGTGTTAAATTTGAACATGTCCCATATATTCATTCATTTGCTTTTTTGTTTGACATTTTGATTAGTGATTTTTATGTGCATGCTTATTGATCTTGTGGATTTTGATAAGTGCCATGATCCATATCATGAAATACTAACATAACATAATAATTATAAATTCTAATTCTATGATATTCATTGATAAATTATATAGGCCTTGTGTTATTACTAACACATCCCACCTTTAAAAAGTTTAGATGGGACCCGATTTTCATTCAAAATTTCATGATCACATCTTATGTATTACATGTTTACGTTTAGTTCAGATGAAAATGATTCTAATTCCTTCATATCTATTTTGTTCTCTTTGAATATTTATAATCAAGACTCTCTTATAGTGTTAAATATCTCAAATTTGATGTATGTATTTTGTATCATTTGGAATTTTGGTTAGAAGATGTTTTGTATGGATATATTAAGCCTCAACTTTTAAAATTTTAAAGTGTGATTGTTGAAAAGTTTAAATGTGTTTTTTATTAATAAAAACATTTTAAAAATATTTTATGCATTATAGTGCCAATAGATAGATGGATTGATCTATGATTATGATCTGTTTGACTAATTGACATAATCTAATGTCTTATTTTAAGTTTTTTTCTATGTCTAAAGTGTGTAGGCTAGCCTTGAAACCAATATGTCTTAACACCAATCTTCATGCATCTTCCTCACTCATGATCTTAAATTTATAATTATATTGTTCACTTGATTAAATGAGATTAAGCCACACATCACAATATCCTTTATCCATGGTCCATAGTTCCAAGACATAATTTATAGACTCATCTAGGTGCTTAATCAAGAGATATCATGCCATGTGCCCCATACAGGTGACCTATAAATCCTTAGCAATCATGCATGTTCTAAGTCTTGGTAGGATTTGAATCATCTTAGACCATCCATGTGTCATGACCCCATATGTTCATGACTAAAAATTCCTTACATAGTTTTCAAATCCCCAGAGACCATCTAAAACAACATGGGTCATCCACATGTCATCATCTCCACAATTCATGACATGCCATAACATAGTACAAAGGTCATGTCATAAGTAAGGTATGTCATCCATGTGGCACCATCTAGGCAACCTAGAACTTGACATAGTAAGGCATACAGTCAAATTTAGTGACCCCTATGGTGAGCCAAGATTGTTCCATGTGTCACAATACTATTAACTTGTGGTTTAGATAGTGCATGATAAAGAATTTATGATCCAAAAAAGTAAATCATTGATATATTTCCAAGTTACATAATCCTGAGGACCTATAACCTAAGATGTAAGGTACAAAATACAAGGTCAAACACCTAATAGATGAGTGATATGTTACCATGTATCTTCAATCAAGTTAGGTAATTTAAAAATCATGCATTTGTTACCAGGAATTGAGCTCAAAAATCACAAAAAAAATTATGTTGAGATGACAAGGCACCCAAAAATAGTGAAAAGATGCCACGTGACAATAAAAAATATACAAAAAGTTGACAATGCAAAATTTAAATTAAAATGGAAATGAATAATTGGGTAATGAAGTAAAAGATATTGTTTATTATTAATTTTCATGAATTGGAAACTCAATGCATTTTATTCTCATATTCAAGTGATATATTCATGTTGTAAAGTAGATTTCATTACATTACCCTCTTACAATCCTATTCAATTTGTTAAATTTTGCTCTTTATCAACTAAAATATTTCAAGTTTTTTAGTAAACTTAAATTACTTTCATAGTATGAATGACTTCATCATCTTGAGCTCCTCATCCATATGTATTTTCCATTTAGGTGTGACTAAATTCATAGATACAATGTTTGATTTAGTATCATTAGAACACCAATTCAAACATTACTCAATCATATGGGTAGAAGTGGATGCTACATAACCATACAAAGGAAGGAACCAATTCTCTACCTTCGCAATATGATATAATGATGACATTTTATCCATTAAGGTTGTAAGCCTACACAATGCTTCTGTGAAACTAGAGTTAATGCCTTGAATCAAAATGATTTATGATTTATTTACAAATTGACAAATTTCTAGGAAAAAATAAACTACCAGTGTAATACTACCCCTATAGCCTACATTAGTATAAATGCATTTGATAAATATTGTAGGATTCCTCTTCTTGAAAATAACTTATGGAAAACTATAAAAAAAATTAATGGTTTCTCAAAAATTCAATCAAGGACAAATTGAAGCAAGGGGAATATAATCCAAGTAGTTTTGTAACCAAAGGCCCAATTTCCTCCATTCCCATAGTCAATTTTAGGGTAGGGGTAAGAATCACCATAGCCTTGTTAAATCAAGTATATGGATTTCCAATAATTTATTATGTTCATGAGATATGGGTCCCATTAATGGATATTATTTTGAGTTTAAAAAAATCATTTCCCTTGGAGATATAATTAGCTCCAATTTGATACACCAAATCAACAACCCATTACATTTACCAAATGGAAAATTATGTATGATGTCATACTTGGTATATGCCAAAATTTCTAGAGTTCACCCATCCTATGTATAACCCTAAGAACCATCCATAGAATATAAAAAAATATAATTTGTGATGAATTTAATATTATTCACATGTATGATTTTAGGAGATAGATTCAACAACTCACATAAACATTCTATCAAATGGTGTATAGGGCCAAATTGGGTAGATAAGGGCCAAGTTATCAAAATATATTATGAGAAGCATTGGGAAAATTGGTAATTACTATCATTACCCTATTTCACTATAACAATGATTAAGGATAATATGGCACAATGTTTATATTTTCATAACATTCTATAAAAAGTCTCTGAACAAGAGATTACTACAAAATAATTTGATAATATAGATAATGAACTAAGGGGTGATAATCAAGGAATATTGCATCCAACCCCTCTTAGCATTTTCCACATATAATTTATGAAATGGGATCACCTCATTTATGTGGTAAAATTTAGAATGCATTATGACTTGAAAAGGGCACCATTTAGGTACTAGGATCCCATGAAGAGAATCAGAGAGCACCTTAATAAATATGAAAATAAATTTAAAATATCTTATAATCAGATATGATAATGAGTTTGATACCAAGATGTGAAATTTTGGTTTGTCTATGACAATATCCCAAAGGATCCAAATGATCCTACTATCACATAGGAAGATACAAAAAGAATAGATAGTGAAGAATGGCCCTGAACAATGGTTCATGGTCCTCATCCTCAACCTAAAGCATAAATGGGAACATAAATTATTGAATAAGTAGGTTTATCTCATGATACAAACCCATATATCATATCTAATATCTCTTGAGGTCTACTCACACCCCTAATTGATGTTGCTTCTCAACCTATAGTTGATGTATAAGAATATGTAGTTTCCAGTAGATTAGAGGGGCCACTTTATTTTACATCCCTACCTCCTTTAACATTATTACAACAAGTATGTATTCCATATTTTGTTTCATAGGTTCCTATTGTTTCTAATTCCTTAGCACTAGTTCCTATCATGAATCCACTAATGGTCACTGCCATTCCCACTCCACTTTCTCTAACTTTTACTACTGTAGCACCTTCATTTTATAATTCACTCACTTTAGGACCATATCTTATCCTACTATGCCACCACTAGTGACATATCAAAGGAATCTTAAGACCCCTCATGTGTCATCTAAAGTTTTTCAAGAATGAGCAAGGCATACTAAATTTTTATTTGTCAAAGGGGCCCATCTTTATGGGGAATTATAAGAGGACTGAGTGGAAATAGAGCCAATATAGGAACAAGAATAAACTAAGTCAAGAGGGATGAAAATTTGTGAAGAATCAAAAGTAAAAAAAGAAAGGGATGATTACATTGAAATAGAGCTAATATCAGAACATAATAAAGAATAAAAGGATATAGAATTTGAATCAAAGTCCATATAAGAAGTTCTAACATATGAAATTACATCACCGACTACCCCTCTAATCTCTTCACCTCATGTTCCAAAGTAATAAATAAAGATGGTGGTTGAGACTACCCCATTCTCTATACAAGATCAAACAAGGTAGTCAAGTCCCAAAGAGACCATAGTTGTTACTAATGTTACTTTATTTGTGGATACAATTCACACAAATGGACTCAATGTAGAGGTTTCAATTGAACAAACTACCAATATAACCTATGTAACTATAAATTTGATTGACTTTTTTACTATGGGTGATAGCCAACCATAAATTATAAGTACATAAACTATTGATTCTTTGGTGTTTCCCAAAATTATTGTTACTACAACTAGAACAACAAGAGCCACCCATTGTTTACATTATTTCATTTTATATTCTCCTAATCCACTTAAGAATCTTCATGCATTCACAATTCATATTTTTAAAATCATGGACAAAGGCCCATTAAAGTTAATTTTTACTAGTATCAACCAACCTACTAGGACATATACTACTATTATGTGCTCATTACAAACCCCTATAACTCATACGTCCATTAGAAAATCTAATCCATATAATTTTAGGCCAAAAAAATGAGTGCATTTTGAAGACCTATTATCTACATTCATTTTGGCTACATGAGTTACTCTTCCTAAGCCATCTACATGATTGGGTGTGCCTATTTATTCAGCTACACAAATAGATTCCTTTACTATCTCAATATGTATGACACTTGAAAATACCAAGTACATTATTGAGACAACTCAATAGGAGAAGGTCACTACCTAGAGAAAGGTCATCATCCTTTCTTGACTTGGATACATCTTCTCCTGCTACCTAACCTACTTTAGCATCAATTCTCTGACCAAGTTAATAACATCCTTCCACCTTTGATTCTAAAAAAATTACATAAGCACAATATATTGTGAGCATTACTCCCTATATTTATAGATTATAGGAAGAGGAGGTAGGTAGAAAAAACTTAATTATCACTAATCAACCAAAAGAGGGGTTTGATTTTGATATGTATATTAACATACTAAGAAAGGTAAAGAGGAAGATTGTGTTAGTAGAGGGTGAAAAAGTTTAGGTAGAATATAAGGAATACACAATCTCTCTATTGAATAAGCAGAAGCTCCACCCATATACCCAAATGAGTATGATGAATATCCTTAAAATTTTGTTGATGAAACTAGGGGAGTGCTTAAGTAGATGTTTAAAAATTATGATCAATAAAAGCTAAGGTTTTAATTAATAAATGTTATAAAATATCCCATAGATATTGTATATAATATACATGGGGAATACATGACACTATACAATATCATAAGTTCAATAAGGTAAACAAACATTCAGTCACATCAAGAATGGGGTAGTGTAAACCAATAATATAATATAATGAAGGACGTGAATGCCAATATCAATTTTTTTGATAGTATATTAAGATTAAATCCTATGCACACCTATGTTGGATATCATTCCCTAATTTTACTTACTCAAAACCATGTGATAAATAGAAGAGATAATTTTTTAGAGTGGCATAATGAAATACATGATTTTTTGTAGAAATTCATTAGTCATGAACGATAGAAAAAATCAATTTTAAAGGATATAAACATTGTAATTAAGTATACACCTATGGGAAGCTAATCCCAAGGCCAATTTTTAAGGGTTTCCTCTAGGTGGCCACTGATAGTTTCCACATAGAAGTTTAAGGTGATATCTATAGAACTAATGAATAGATCACCAAATTAATAACTTTTATGAAGGATAAGGTGGCCAAGATGGACATGTTGAATGTGTAATTTAAGTATTAAATGATTATTCATTAAAATATAATAGCTAAGACACCACTTTTGTTCTAAATATCTATCATTCTATCATTGACTATTAGATGATCAATATTGATTTTGAAGATAGTCATGTTTTATACATGCAGGTTTTCATGACCATGCATAGATGTGTTTACTTTATTTACTTATTATAGTATTTTATTATTAATTTTTTGTTAGTTTTTAATATTGTTGTGATTTAGTTTTTTATCTACAATTAATCAATTAGAAATTATGAGATAGTTGTTATGCAATTTAATTTTAGCATGAGACATTTAATGCTTAATGAGTTCGTAATTATTAGTTAATTTAGATGTATTGATATTATTATTTAATGTTTGTAATTAATTTATTTCTCTTGGATAGTAAAGATGTTATTGATATATTTTTGACTGTAGGTACATGTACTGATATAGGTTGGATGTAGTTTTGTGTAGTCAAGTGAAGCTAGGAAAGCAAAACAAATAAATAATAAGCCTGTAAATATCAAAACTAACCTTGATCATCTTTTGGATATGGTTGGAATTTTTAGTCCATATATTGATTGAATTTACTCATTTTGAGTGCTTGAATTTATTGGAGTCTTTATTCAATTTTGTATTTGATTGATATGGGTCTTGGTGGCATTGCTTATTTCATTATCTTGCAATTTGATTCATCTATTCTTGACTGGGTTATTTATCTTATTTTGATGGTTATTGATCATTAAAGCATTATGTTAAATTTTAAGTCATAAATTAATTCCATAAGCATGTTGTGCTTAGACTTAATACATTGACCCACTTATTAATGACATTTGATTCTTAGTATGGGTGTTGAAGACTCCTTGTGGGACTCTTTTTGCATTCACATCTTAGACCAAGTCTTTGATTTACTAGGATACATGAGGGGGATAATTAATCCAAGGGAATTGAATTATTTTTAGTTATTTTTAATGGAAAAAACTTTTTAAAATAGTGGGCTTAAACTCCCAGTAAATTAGGGCAAGCCTCTCCTTCCAAAAAGGGTTTTTATTGTGTTATTTGAATTTCGATAAACTATTTTAGATAGTTTGGGATCATGGGGAAAACCTTCGATAATTTTAGAAGAATGATGACCATAGAGTTTTTTGAAGGCATTGTTGGCATTTAAATTCTATGTTTAATGTGGGGGTGAACTATACAAGGTATAATGGACCCATTAGCCATAGAAAGGATGAAATATCAAGGGTTTTTGTTGTTTTTGGGTCTTTTTATGTGAATCCATTATGTTTGAATGCATGATAAAAGTATTTGGAAGGCATGAAAGTGACTAAATTCACCATTCATTTGCATTTTTTTTCTGGAGCACAAGTAAGTTTTGTATTTTATTTTATTATGGTTTTAATAATTGATCTAGTTTTTATTGTATATTTTTATGGAAAAAAATGTATGTAGTTTTTTTTGTACATAAATGGAAAAAGGTTAAAATAATTATACGTGTTTTTTTTCAAACCTTAATTGAAATCATAGGGGTTTAATCCAAAATTATTTCCTTCATTTGTTATTGTCATTTAGGCTATGGTCATGAAAGTTATTAAAGGTTTTTGAAAATTTTGTAAAACCATAATGGGGTTTCAAATCCCAATTTTCCTTTCCAAAAAAGCTATCAATTTTTTAGGCTACATCCATGGGAAAAAAATAAATTATTTGTGTTTTAAGAGTGGGTCAAATAATCATTAGGGTTTTCATAAAATATTATTTTTATATGGTCGAGTGAAAATTCATATGGCTGGGATATAGATTTCTATTATTATGATAATCTTTTACTCATTTTTATGGGCCTATCGGGTCTATTGATTTCATTATAGTTATGATTGTTTGACTTTGGGTTGATAATTTATCATGTGCCCTATTTATATAATGAAAAGTGAAGCTGATCTACAAATCAATCCTCTCTTGAAGAAGATAAATCAAACTCACCCTTTTGCTTGTTGGTACATTTATACAATCAGGATCATGACCAAGATGGATCTACTAGACCTAAACAATTGGTCCCTTACCACAATAATATCACTAGAGAGGTTTCCAAATCCTCTATTCAAGTAACATCATGTGATAAACCAAGCTAGGTCCTATGATTTTTTATTGACAAAGTAAATGACAAAGTAAAATTAAATCTAAGCTAGTGCTTAACAAAGTTTATGGCACAACATGGGGGTAATAAACATGAAACTAAACATGCATAGAAGAATCATAATTAAGTTTATATATATATATATATATATATATATATATATATATATATATATATATATATAAACCTAATTCGTCGAATGAGAAATACAATCAAAATCCATTACTTGTGCTACTTGTATCTATTAAAATAAAGGAGTAAGAGTTAGAGATACTTACCTTAAAGATGAACCCATTGAGACTCAATCCTTCCCTTTGATAAATGTGTTTCACAAGAGGTTGTTGTGATTTATAAGGATAACTAAGATATATCAAAGCATCTAAGACTTTTCCATAATAAATCATATATATATATATAAACCTAATTCATGGAATGAGAAATACAATCAAAATCCATTACTTTTGCTACTTGTATCTATTAAAATAAAGGAGTAAGAGATAGAGATACTTACCTTAAAGATGAACCCATCGAGACTCAATCCTTCCCTTGGATAAATGTGTTTCACAAGAGGTTGTTGTGATTTATAAGGATAACTAAGATATATCAAAGCATCTAAGACTTTTCCATAATAAAATATTATTCTCTAAGTATAAATTCTAAATAATGACTCCTAAAGTATAATGGTTGAAGAGCATGTTCTAAAGAAGCACAAATGAATGATCAACTCTATCTTTCTCTCTAATAAATGGAAAAAAGGATGTGTATATATAGTTGTATCTGACCCTAAACCCTTATGAATGTTTAGCTAATAGAGTTGGCCTAATCAACCATGTATCATTAATTAATAAAATCAAATTAAGTATTGGACTAGGTTAACCAAGGCCAATCAATTCCCATAACATGATAAGATATTTTAGGTAAGAGGTTGGCCCATGTCAAATTTGTTTAATAAATGTCAAAAAGATTATTTGTATTAGGTAAGGGTTATTTAAGGTGGTGAATTTATTGGAGGACTATGTAACGGAGGTGTCAAATCTTATGGAAGTGTATAGGAGAGGTTTGTGTTGGTTACAAGTGGTGGTATAGGGGATAACAATATTATAAAGCACAAATGGTCTAACAACCCCTTTCCCAGTACACCGTTTAAGTCATGCACTTAGATATATTGAGAATAAAAGGGTTCCTACAAGAGATAAATCATCATTAAGTGATAAAGTTTGAAAATATTATGCGTATACATATACCCCACTCAAATTTCACCATATGTCACTCAGGTTATCATGGGATGGTGCTTAGAGAAATGAACATAGCAACACATAATGTTGAAGCTAAATAAATTATAATATTTTAAAGCATAAAATAATTGAAAGTAAATGATTGAAAGGAAATAACTAAAAATAAAAGTAATGCATGTGTACCTAGACTTACCTTTATTGTTGGATGATTGTCTGATGTGTTTTTATTTTTTGATTATGGAGGGTGTAGAGTCTACTTTAGAAAAACCCAAAGATACCAAAGTAAAGATAGAAAACAAATAAATGAAAGAAATCCAAGACAATTGATACATGTAGGCATGGCGTACTTAGAAATTTATTAAGTTAGGGTGATAAATGCTAAATTAGGACCAAATGAACAAGCCAAAAATTTAGAGTAAATTGGGTAACTAAAAATCTAAGGCTACTAAATGACAAAAAAAACTCAAAAAATTATAACTTAAGAAATATAAAAAACCCAAGTCAAACTAAGCATACATGTAAAAATTATAATCAAACATCAATTTGAAAGTAATAACAATCCTTAAACAAATATGGTTAAATAATGGTAAAACAACATTGATGACTAATAATTAACAATCCTTACTCAATCATGAATGAAAAAAGTGCATGAAATGGGAAAATAAAATTGATGAGTGAGAAGTAACAATCCAAACTCACTTGATAATGGAAAAAACACTAAAAACAAAAATGGACACAATTGTCTGAAAAATGAACAATAATGAAAAAAACCCAAATAAACCAAGCCAAATTTATAATTTTAAAACAATGGTATAAATAATATAATCCATAGTCACTCAAACATATTATTTTAATCTAAAAATAGATAAAACTAAAAAAAATTAGTGTTAACATGTTTTAAGATGTGAATAAGAGGAAATATAGAAGTGGGGAAAAGTATTTAGAATAAGATGTGCCTGTCAAGGGGGGAAATGAAATGGGTGGTCGGGGAATAAAGTAAAGATCAAGGTAGATAAAAATATTTATCAAAGTGAAGATATTAAATTAATTTTGTTAAAACAAGAGGACTTTTGTCATTAAGGACTCTAAATAACTTCTCCTAACCACACAAATCTTGGGTTATCAAATGAAGTATGAATATCATCCCATGAATCTATATCCATGAAAATTAAAATGGGCTTACCTTATCACAATGTTTTCTCGATTCCTCAAGATGCCTTATAGAGTTGTCGATCTACTAAAAATATTGTCTAATTGTATGAGAATGTATGTATTATTATATATTGTTTTGAATTATTTTATCCAAATCTACTAGTCTATCACACCTGAATGGACCTTGACTCTATCATGAGGCCAACTATGGAGTTTGAGCTTTAATTAGAGATAGGAGATGTGTTATAAATCATGTCTTCTGGTGTGATATTGAATTTTTTATTTTTAAATTTATTTTTGATCATTTCCTCTTATTTTAAATGATTTGTCCTTTAAATATTTATGGCATTTTCTATTCCTCTTCCATACAAATTTAGAGAACCAAACATGTGTGCTAAAAATGACTAACATTTGAAAACATTAGACTTTGTGGCTAAGAAAGAGGACTTAGAGAGCATGGTGTCTAAAAGTCTTATTTATTCATGTGAAATAAAAGTGTTGTTTTGACTTTGAACTTGTTTTATCTAAAGTAAAAAGAAAGGAAAGGGAAATCAAGGAGAATGAACATGAATCAATTTAAATTACTTAAAATAAAAATATATATGATAATGTGAAAATGGATTGAATGATATGTAGGTGTGATTTCTTATCATAAGAATGTATGTAAGTTTAGGTAAACATGCTAACATAGTTTGTTGGGTGAGTTTTATATACAAAAGGAAAAACAACCAAATCTAAGAATATGGGATCACAAACTTTTAACCATTTCTTAAATTTATGTAAAAGGAACACTCGATTTAGTAAAGGTGTTTTGAAATAATATGTTGATTTTATGAGGAGAACCTAGTCTTATCTATGGTCTTACACTACAAAACATAATAAAAAACCCAAGGGGATGTAAAAGAGGAAAAAATAGTATTCGTGAGGAGAGCCTAGTCCTATCCATGGTCTTAAACTACAAATCACAAAAGAGAAACCCAAGTGGGTGAACAAAGTATGTGAAAAATGGTAAAAATGTATTTGTGAGGAGAGCCTAGTTCTATCCATGGTATTACACTAGAACTCACAAAATAAAAACCCAAGTGGGTGTAAAAATAATTGGAAAATAACAAACTTGATATGAAAATAAAAGGAATTCATGAGGAAAACTAGGTCCTATCCATGGTATTATAATGTAACTCATTAAAGAAATAAACCAAAGACCAAGGGAAGGAACTGAGCTTTTTGTAAAAAGAGACTACTACAGAGGGTGATATCCTTGTAGAAATCCTTAAGAAAAAAATTCATATGATGTAATATATAAGTATGATAAGAAGGGATATATTTAAGCTTAGTATTTATTCAAAAATAATGCATTAGTGGGTTCTTTAGAAACATGGCCTTCATTAGTTTATAGGTGATAGGTTTTAGGACCAAGAATGTCTTTCACTAAATAGGGGCCCCACCATTTTGGGGCATGTTTTCCATCTTCATCATTGGTATCTTATAAATGAAAGACTAGATCACCAATATTGAAAGTGTTGACTTTAACCTTTTTATTATGTTGTTTGGCAATGCAAGCCTTGTATTGGCAGTTATGTTGAAGAGAACCTAGATAATGTTTATCAAGAAGATCAAGGGAATGAAGGTGAGATTCACTTAATTATTCATTTGTAATGATACCATGAATATATATAAAGATATGAGTTTAAATTCTAATGGTAAGACAAATTTTGAACCATAGATTAATGAGAATGGTGTTGCCCCAGTGACAGTACATATGATAGTATGATATGCCCAAAGTGTAGGATATAAGTGAAGATGCCAATTAGTACAAGTTTATGATATGGTCTTTTTAAGATTTTTTTTGAAAAAAAATTTAATGTCCTCAACTTGGCCATTACATTATGGATGGTATGGTGTGGAAAATTTGTGGGATATTTTAAATATATCACATAATTATTTCATGTCCTTATTTTTGAAATTTCCACCATTATTAGAAATGATAGTATGGGGAATTCCAAAGTGAAAAATGATTTGGTTAGGGATATGTTTATAAATATTGGTTCTTATGACATTGACAAGAGACATGGTTTCTATCCATTTAGTAAAATATTTAGTATAAGTAATGATAAAAACATGACCATCTTGTGACTAAGGTAGTTTACCAATGAGATCTAATCCCCACATGGAAAATGGCCAAGGAAACTCCATAATTGGATCTCAAATGGTGGTGAATATATTAAATAATCATGAAGTTGGAAGGGATTATACTTTTTGGCAAAAATTTTAGCTTCTTTTTCTAAAGTAGGCCAAAATTATCCCATACATAAGCATTTTCCCATGTGCTTATTTGAGGAGAGGAAGGACATCTTCTTGCATGAAACAATGGATCATGGTACCTTCTACATTATGGTAATAAAGGGTGTTGTATTTTAATACATATTTAAAATATTAATTATGTATTGTAGTCTTTGCATGACAACTTATGATTGGAGAATAGTTTTAATGTTCAAAGAATTAGATAACATTTTGTAGCATGGGATTTATCAAATAGTGATAGCCTCAATGCGATAGATGAGTAAATCCTATGGTTAGATATAAAATGGTTACTTTAATATTTTAATAATAAATTAAGATTCATTAAGTACTTGAATAGGTTGAAATAGAGATGTTGAATAAGTAAGATAATCAATAATAAAGTTCTTATCTCTTGGAATTGGCTCAATGGGAAAAGAGGTAAACTCTTTGTCAAGTAATGTTTCCATTTGATGATAAGTGATAAGATTTTAAAATTTACATTGGTAATCACCATTAAATTGGAGGTAGATAAGTTGTGAGTCACCAAAAGTGTGTGTACATTGGATATCTAAGGCAAATGCCATTTTCATACATAATATTAGAGCTTAATAATCTACCATGTTATTAGTGACATCAAAGGTTAGATTTAATTTCAAAGGGATGATCTTACTCTGAGGTTTAGTTAGATTACAACCTTCCCCAACTCCTTAGAGGAATTTTGTGCCATCAAATTAGAGGGTCTAGGTGTCTTCATTCAAATCAATGGTGACTTTGGGAAGCTCTTCGATAACTACTTTGGATTTATTAGTATCAAGAATGATATTGGTATCTTATTGATTATTTGCCTCTAAATCAATAGTGAAATTATGGAAATAATCTTTAATGTAGATAGCCTAATTAAGACCTTAAATATATAGAATGTTATCATTGGGGAGATTATCTTGAAGTTTATTTGTATTGGGTATGGGTTCCATTACAATTTGGTCAGCATTAACTTTCCATTTGATAGATTTTTGTGTTATGATTCAAAGATCAAATTACATCAATAGAACCATCCATTTACCAATTATATCTCTATATATAAATGCTTTCAAGAAAAAATGATGAAGTGGATTTAAATGGAAAATGACATAAGCATTTTGATAAAGCATATAATGATGGAGCTTTTCCACTGTGAAGTAGATAATAGCAAGGTAATCCCATTCTGCTTTAGTATATTATTTTTGTAATCAATGAGGCCTTGACTAATATATTAAATAGTGTATTATCTTCTGGTATCATCTTGTTTGGTAAGCATTTCCATAATTAAAATAGGAGTAGAATATGTGTACAAAATTAAAGGATGATCATTGGAAGGTGGGTAAAGGGTAGGAGGATGGATAAAATATTATTTCATCTTGTCAAAAATATTTTTGACATGGATTAGTCCATTCTATAGCATTACCTTTTCTATAAATTTAATTAATAGAGTATATGTAGTAAGCCATTTCTGGGATGAATCATCAAATTGACCCAAGCTTGCCAAGGTAAGTGTAAATGTCGATAATGGTATTATGAATGGGCATGTTGACTATAACATTGCTTATAATGGGATCAACATCAATATCATGAAAAGATATAAAGAACCCTATTAATTTATTAGATGTAATGCTAAAGACACACTTGTATGGGTTAAGTCTAACTATATACTTGATTAATTTATAAAAAATGATAGCTAGATCGATGAGATGTGTTGTGAGATTATTTGATTTGGAAATGAGGTCGTCCACATAGGATTCCATAATTTTATGTATAAGATCATGAAAAATGTTAGCCATGGCACATTTATAGGTAGATCTAATGTGTTAAGGACAAAAGTCAATTTAACATAGTAATAGGTGATACATTCTATAGAAAATGTTGCTTTGTTTTGGTTTTTATGGGATATGTGAATTAGCCTAAAAAAACATCTATGAGTGATAAAATTTAATATCCATTAGTGTAATATATGATGGCATCTATTGAAGGTAATGTAAAATTGTCTTTGGGACAAGCAAGGTTAAGATTAAATAAGTCATGCATATACAAATGATCATGGTGGATTTTTTATGACTAGGAACAATGTTTGACACCCATTCATAATAGTCATTAGGTTAATAAACTTGTCATATAATAGTTTGATTATTTCTTTATGGCATAGGGTGGAAAGTTTGCATGGAAATTTCTAATATTTTTTTTTCAAATAGGTTTGGCATCTACGTATGTGATGATCCTATGTATAATGATACTAGGGTTGATACTTGACATGTCCTCATATGACCAAGTGAAAGTTTCATGATATTTATCAAATAATATGATAAAATTATCATGCTTGATCGGCATGAGTTCTTTAGATATTGTTATGGATCAAGGACATGGGATGTACCATATTTTATTCTCAAAGTTCATTCAATGAGCATAACATTTCTAACTTGAAAATGATATGGAATGTTGGAAAGAAAAGAAATGGTAATTTTTTGGGATCTACACTAGCAATTAAGTTATTAAGATGAGGAGCTTTGCATTTTAAATTTATAAGTTTGTAATGTTTCCATGGAAGTTGAGGTTATCTAGCATGGAGTAACTCAAGTATGGATTCATCTCTAGGGAGAATGGGTAACAGTTCATAATATTCCACATATAATTCAAGATCAATGATTTTATTAGCATGGAAATCATATTCAAACTATATCTAGCATACATCTATTGACTTAGCATCAAGGGTAATTTATAGTGTAGGTGGAATTTTTTATGGAAGTTAATTGGATTCAATTAGATTGATAATAGGTGTATCTATAGAATAATTGGTGGGGAGGATAATTGGTAGAATGGTTGGTGATACAAAAGGGATAGAAGGTTTGAGAAGTTTTGAATTTGTAAAAGGAAAGATTTATTCAACAACTTAGTGGGTATTGAGAAGTGGAGAAATAGTTTGGATGTACATGACCTTTAAGTTCTAACTCGCTATCCATGAAAATTACATGAACATCATGGTTTAAATCATGTATTTTGGCTAAGGTTTGTTGATAATGTTAAACATCCAAGTTTTGTGATTGAGCTTGGGCCATGATGTAGTTATTAGCATAGATGTTAGGGATAATACATGCTTGTGTCTCTATAAGAGCATCAAAAAGAGATACACTTGGATCACTAATTTTTTTAGGTGACATGGTTAAAAGGTCTTGAAATAACTTGGCCACTCCATATCAATTAAATGTGAAATCATCTTCCATGTAAGATGCTTAATGTGCATTGTATGGAGGAAGGAGGTCAGTGATCTCATCAATGAGAGGGATGGTATGATCATGGGGTAACAAGGAAGGAGGGAGCCACTCTAAAATGTAACAAGGTATATTAGTATTAATTTAAGTATGTTTTAAGTCATTTGGATCATTACCATTATATAAATAAGAGTGAACTATAAATATAGATTTATATTGATGAATTTAGGTAGAGGTACATTATTAATTTAGGGAATGTTTGGAATTTGATACTAATATTTAGGGCTAGGTAGTTGAATGATCCATTGATTAGTATTGATACCATGTTTATAACATTTTCCATTATGAATAAACTTGATACATTGGCTATCATAGGAGGAAACATCTCTCATGTGATGTGTCCATGGGTTACCTAGGATTATATTACAAGATAATGGTAAGTCAAGAACCATAAGCTTGATACACATGGTTTTGGGTACAATAGTGAGAGGAAGACAAATACAACCAAGTGATTTTTCATTGATTTTATAAAATTAGTGACATGTGAGATGATATTTCTTGATATGATCTTTTTTATACCAAAGAGATGTAACATTAATTCCTAACCCTTCATCTACTAAGGCTTCTCAAATCAGGGTGGTATTAATTATAATTTTAATGAAGAGAGGTGGGTCATCATCTCGAAATATAATTTCATCATTGATCATATCTTCTTCAAAGAACTCAATTGAAGGTTTTGAATAAGGACAAAAAAATTCAATAGTATGAACTTCTGTCAGTTAAGGCTCATGAGGAGGTTATTCCACTTCTAGGGAAGATGGTTCTTTCATTTTTTTTAAATTGTTGCATCAAAAAATTATGATGATATTAAGAAGTGAAAACTAACTCCATGAGAGGTATTTACAAGGAATATATTTAAGTTCATATAATAAAATCCAATGAGATTTTGAAGATGAAAAATCATCATGAGGCTTGGAAGGTAAATATTTTTGGTAGGAAGAGAGGTAGTTTGAGATTCTGATTGGGGAAGTGTTTCCTCATTAGTTTTGGGAGGTATATTAGTGTTATTGGTATCTTTTAGAATTTTATCTTCATGTGAATGTTTATTTGTATTTGTGATGGGATCTTTGTGAGTGATTTTATGTCGATAATTGACTTTAGTTGCATTCATGTATTGAGAAGTGGTATAATATTGGCCATAGTGTGATTTGCACAAATATCCTTGTTTGAAGGTTATGCGTTGGAGATAGAAAATGTTTTTGGGTTGTTATAGGATGAAGGTTTGAAACCTTGTTTCTTATAAGAGGTGATAACATAATCATGATGATGTATTTTGTTCATAACATCATGATGGAATGTATCTCCTAACATAAAAGAAACATAAAATTTGTTAATCCCATGACATGTTTCATGGGAATGACTAACATTGGCATAAAAAAAACAATTTTTTTTAAGGATCATACAATGTAGGTTGATTATTAGCATAAGTGAATTGTTTACAAGGTGATAAAAGTTGTTTCATTTGTTGAATAGTTAGGGGTGCATGGAAACCTTGGGGATTATCGATTTTGGCTACTCCTAGTTTTGTTTGAGAATGATTTCTAGTGATTGCATTGGTGGAGTGTTGGAAAGATCCC
The DNA here is from genome assembly GCA_037957365.1 of Torreya grandis. Classification (NCBI taxonomy): domain Eukaryota; kingdom Viridiplantae; phylum Streptophyta; class Pinopsida; order Cupressales; family Taxaceae; genus Torreya; species Torreya grandis. The sequence goes on from JARHVA010006770.1 coordinate 437,768, forward strand.
TTCATGGTTTTAGTGATGGATTCAAACTATTTCATTATAAAGTCTTATTTTTTAGTTTTATGGATAACATCATTTAGAGTTTGGGGAACAAAATTTCAAACCTTGTATTGAAGGGAAGGTGTTCAGGTAGGTATGAAGAGTTTGAACAAGTTATCATCAGCCATGTTGTGATTGGCTTTATGAGCCAAAGATGTCCAATGTTTGATAAAATCATGAGCTGATTTATAAGGGGATTATTTAGCATTAATGATATGACTAAGACAAATTTTAGGAAGATAATCATGTTAAAATTCCTTAACTAAAGTATTGACTAAATCCTCAAGTTTAAAAATAAAATTTTGGGGTAGTTGGTTATACCATTCTAATATGTCACCTATGAATTTTTCAACTAAAATTTTGGTAGTGGTGAAGGTATTATTATAAATCCACTCTTTATAAATATTACAAAATGCTTTAAGGAAATGATACAGGGTCTTTAATTCCATCATATTTAATAGTTGGAGATATATTACCAATATCAATAAAAAGAATGAAAGGGGCCTGCAGTTCATTTTGAATGTTTTAAAGAATTTTTTTGTGCATAATAGGTTGGGAAGTGATAATTCATATGACATATTTAATATGTGGAGGGATGAAATTTTGGTTATTTTGGGGAAGGAGAATAGGAAGATGATTATCCTTGTTTATCAAATGATGTTTCATTTGAATCATTTGAGAAGTAATATATGTTTTCATGATGTTTATTTTTTCCATGATTTGTGAAAGAATTTGAGTGGTATCAACTGGAAGATTAGTATTAGGAGGTGGATTGTTAATATTGTTAAGGGGAACATTCCCTGAATTGGTATTAGGGGGAGAATTTCTAGGAGGTGGGTTATTAGTGTTTAGAAGGTTTCCTATGGGGTTATTGTTTAGGCTTGTGTCAATTGACCCCATAGTGTAATAAGGTGCTTTGAGGAAATAATTATATTAAGAAGTGTAAAATGGATATGATCCATTAATCTCATCAATTGAAATAATTTGGGGATTAGAAAAAGTTCTCTAAGAGTGAGGATCATCTTGGGTAGAAAACATATGAATAAAATAACATCTCATATATCATCTACATGTATTTTAGTTATCCAAAAATATTATGATAGGGGATTTCATTATACTAGAAGTGTTATATAAAAGTTATCAAATGTTAGCTTATTTGCCTTGTGACACACCTATCAAGCAATCCAAGTTAATTCTAGACCCACTACAACTAGGTGCAAGCATATCAAAGTCTTAGGTGCATAACATTTAAATTCACTACTACATTAGCATCAAACTACATAATGTGCAAGCCTTGTGCACTCACTCAAAGCACAATAGAGATGGGATCAAGGCCCACATTGGGCTAGTTGAGACATGGTGTAGCTTAGCCTCTTTAGGATGTGGTCATTTCCATAATGATATTATATATGATCATTATCACAAACCATTCCTAGTAGCATCAATAGTCATAAGTTTATACAAGGTAGCAAATTGTGGCCATAAGGGCTCAAGTGTTGGGAATGAGTAACTATGTGTCATTCAGGTGCTTAACTATTCATGGAAATTATCTATACTAAGTGGTTCATTTATTATTATAGTGCCCTAGGAATAGGTTTTATGGATTAGGCTAATGCCTTCCCTAACACTTAGGTCATTATATGATTTAAGCCAAATTTTCTATCTGGCACAAAGATGCCATTAATGACTTGGAAAAAACCTTCACTCAACAACATATGAAAATATGGAATTTATAGTATCAATAATACTCCATTCCATTTATAATTATAAATAAATTCTATAACCATATATATAAGATCAATACTCAACTTTTTTAAATGTCATTCTTCATTAACTCAAAGTTCAATAAAGTATAGTGTAGTTTATATAAAATAGAGCACAGACTCATCTAAAGTTTACTACAATCCCCATGGCTCACAATAGATCTTGGGTGATATATGGATTCTCCAAAGTATTCATTCTAAATATAAACTAAATGCATGCATAATTTTGGAGCTAATACTACAGGGCTTCACTGCGTTAATGTCACATCCTTCTTCTCTTAGTTTAAGTTTATTTTTATAGGCAAGGGACAATATTTTTTATAGGTTAGATGGGTCTACATCAAGTGATAATCTATCACTAGGGTTTTTTATTCCATTGAATCCACTACTCTGACACTCACACTCTCCAACTACCATATATAGTACTCAAAAGGATATCCCTTAAAACCTAGGTGCTAAGTAAGTACCTGCTATTTAGCACAAGATCTTTGAAGATCCTCCCTATTGGAACCAAAAGTACCAAAAGAGAAATAGGTTTCAATTATTACCACACATTGAGATGTGATGAGTTGATGTGGTCCACTAGTTATCACTAAAAGGGTCCCAACAAGAAGAAAAAATCTAAGATCAGAAAGCAAAGATGAAAAATAGGGACAAATTTGACCAAATACCTAATAGTATTAGCCAAGAGGTAAAAATTTGATTAGCTTGATAGGGTATTTAAGAAATTTCAACATAATAGGATACAAAATATAGTCAAACTACTTGTTTATGTTCTGTAGATGGTAAAATTGAGGGAGTCTAAAATATGCACAGTTTCATAAGTTGATTGTGTAATGAATATAAATAGAAAAGTAACCAATAAGAGACTAATATGATGGGGTCAACTATGTTATAAATATATGGAAATTTTTTGAGATAAGGATTAAGAAAATTTAATTTAGCACACAAGAAATTAGATAAAATGTGTTTGATCTAATTATAGAAAACAACACAAATCGTGTACCAATGATAGCTAGTACAAGTTTTTTAATACAATATACAATTTGCAAAGATCAAGTAAGAAAATTAGAATGTAAATTATAATCTAAGTGGTTATTCCTAAATGTTTTATGTTATAATAGTTTTTTTAATTAATTTGATATGGAGTCGGATGTAATAAGGAACTAGAAAAATAATATATGGATAGGTTTAGGTAGTTTAGGCTGAAAAGGATCTATATTGGTGATGGTACTATCTTGGTACTAGGGCATACCCCCTCAATTCATAATCCCATAGTGATAAGGGTGTCAGGTGCTTTTACAATATATACCATCAACCATGTATTTATGTGTAGCTATAAAACTAAGTCCACTTCCTCCTTGGTGATGAACTCTAAATAGGTAGACCTTGGGTAAAAAATGTATAATGTTTTTTAGTGTTATGTGATTTGGAAATGTTTAAGAAATAACAAATAATGTGACTAAATCAGTAAATTAAAAACCTCATATTTAATTTATGTTTTTACTCTAAGAAAACAAGCAACAAAAAATAAAAGTGAATTAATTACTAACAGGATAGGTTAATTCTTTTAATTTTCAAGAGTAAAAATTGAGTTTAAGAAACACTATATGAAAAAAATACAAGATAGATTTAAAAAGGTTGATGTTCTCTATGGAAGGAAGATCTAAAAGAACATAGTTGAATGGGTCAACTTAGTCATCTAGATAGGAAAACAAGCTATGGAACTATGTCAATCTAGTCAACCCAGTTCACTATAGGGTTGTAGTTTTATAGACTACAAACTATGATAACTAGGACTGTAAATGAAGAACATAAATGACTAAAGTAAGAATGAACCTAATAATTTTTGAAGAATTTTAATTTTCTATTTTTATGTTATGTTATTCAAATGCTTATTTTTATTCTATTAACAGAGTCAACTAGGTGGATGAAGTCTACAAAACATGTATGTTGAAAATGATATAATAATAGAGTCGATTGAGTTGACTAAGTATATAAAACCATGGTTTAAAAATAAAATTGATTCAAGTTTATTGGTGTAGTTACCTATTATTATAGAATACCTACATAGATAAATATAAATTTGATTAGAGCGAATATGTGTTAAACATGCACACATAAGGTTAGATTGTATTGATAGGTTCGATACAATACTATATAAATAGAAATATATAGTAGATGATAATAAACAAATGCATTAAATAAAAACTTTAAGTTTTAGTTCACATTTGGTTTACTATAATATATAGAAGGGAAAGTGACGTTGATCTTCAACTCAATCCTAGCTCAAACAAGATAAATCACACTTACCCTTCCACTTCTTGGTACAATTAGACAATCAGGGTCATGACCAAGATAGATCTACTAAACCTAACCAAGGGGTCCCTTAACATAATAATATTATTAGAGAGGGTTCTAAAGCCTCTATTAAAGAAACACCATGTGATAATCCTAGTTAGGTCTTATGTTTTCTTATTCACAAAGTAAAATTAAATCTAACCTAGTGCTCACCAAAGCTTGTTGCATAAAATGGGGGTAATAAACATGAAATTAAGCATGTATAGAATAATTATAATTAATTTGGTATATATATATATATATATAACCCTAATTAATAGAGAGACAGAGAAATACATTCAAAATCCATTACTTATGTTATTTATATATACTAAAATAGATGAGTAAGAGTTAGAGACACTTACCTTGAAGACAAACTTGTCGAGACTCAATCTCTCCCTTGGCTAAAGGTGTTTTTCAAGAGGTGGTTGTGGTTTTTAAGGATCACTAAGATATTCCAAAGCATACACAACTTTTACACAAGGAAAGATTCTTCTTCAAGTGTTAACCCTAATCAATGAATCCTCAAGTAGAATGGTGGAAGAGTAAATTATAAATAAGTGTAAATGAAGGATTAACTATATCTATTTGTCTAAAAATGGAAAAAAGGATGTGTATATATAGGTGGATCTAACCTTGAACCATTTAAAAAATTTAGTTGATAGAGTTAACCCAGTTGACCCTATATCTTTAATTAATAAAAGTAAGTTAGATCCTAGACTAGGTCAACCAAGGTTGATTGAGTCTCATAACATGCTAATATATTTTAAGTATAGGGTCGACCTAGGCTGAATTTATTCGATAAATGTCAAAAAGAGTATTTGGATTAGGTAGGGTTTGTTTATGAAGGTGAATTACTTATACGAATGTGTAAGAGAGGTTTCAAATCCTAAGGAAGTGGATCAAAGAGGTTTGTGTTGGTTTCAAGTGGTGGTATAGGAGACAACAATTTTGCAACACACTAATGGTCTACCCACCCCTTTTCTAGTGCACCCTTTAAGGTGTACACTTAGAGATATTAAGACTTGATGGGTTCTTAAAAGAGATAAATCATTAGTAACTGATAAAGTTTGAAAAAATTATATGTATACAACATACAAGTCATTATGTTATTTACCTAATTGACCTGTTATCATGATAAGTTTCTATTAAGTGTTTTCATTATCAGATTTGATTATGATTATATAAATTTTAGTAGTGTTTAACTTATTTTGTGGTTAAGTAGAATTGAAGGATTTACTTGATTATTTTTAAGTTGACTTTCTTGGATAGATTTCTTGACTTATATTTTGGGATCCAAGAAAATCATAAAAACACATTTTTTTTCTTTTACTGAAGGACCTTTTTGCATGAATTAAATGTTAAACATGTATATGATATTTCAAGTCTTAGTTTAGCTTATTAACTTTTAAAGTTTGTTGTAGTTTATCTTACAAGCTTGGAGTTATGTATTGATTTTAGTGTCTTGATGAGTTACGTTCTACATTTTGTGAAAATTTGGAATTGAGTTGGAAATGTTTTTTAAACCTTTGTGTTTCTTTTAAAACTATTATAATTCTTTTTCATTTGCTATAATGTAGATTTGGATTTATCGGTGTTATTTATTTTTTTTAAATTGCTGGTTGTGAGTAATTAAATATTACCATGTGTATTCTTAGGTCCTAAAAATGATATAGTTGAATTTATTATAAATGTTTTGATGGTAGGCTTGGGGTTTATGAGAAAAACACCATGGATTCTTCTCATAAGAAAAAAAAATCAAAATCTCATGAGGTGGGCTGTAGTATTTGGAATAAAAACAAATGCATGATTTTTAGAGGCTAATAATATAGATGGTATTGTTTAGATGCTTCCATATACTTGTTGGTTTATGTTGAGTCAAGCTCATTTGATCTTTTAACTCTCTCCACTTTATACAGTTTCCTTGGATTTAATCCAACTGATGGATGGGGTGGCTAGTACTACCAATATAAGTCTTACATGGATGGTTAGGTAGGATTTTAGAACCACGCCTTATTTTCCCAGTATGTGGTTTGGACTATGATCAAGTGAATGGATTCAGAAGTGAATTTATCTAATGTATGTATAAGTTGAAATTATTATAACTCAGTTATGTACATGTGATTAGTTGCATGAATTTTAAAATATATCATTCTTATGGTTCTTTATTGAGAAAAATAACCTTCAGTTAAAAAGTAAATTCTTATTATTTGATCATTGCAAGGTAGCAGTACATTGATTATTAAGAAGTTCAAAATATAATGATAAGAGGAAACTATTATTTTGTAATATAGAGATTAATTGGTTGAGTAATGTACTTAAGGTTAACTATCTATTAGTAATTTGATCAATTTATGTGAATTGGGTATTTTGTAACTTACATTCATAATTGTAAGTAGAATTATAGAATGATGTCTTAGGAAAATATAATAAACATTGATTCATTTATTTTATATGAGGATTGTTGGAAATGATTATATATAATGATTTGAAGCCTTAATCATTTTTGTTTAGAAAAGGACAATTTATAAGACTTTTGTGGTAACATTGTAATAAAAACATATTATTGAGAACTAAAACTTATATTCAATTCCTTTATTTATTTTAAGGATCAAATTCATAAATTACTCTTGAATTATATAATGATAAATATAAGACATATTTTTAAGTGTTTATTTGTTCATAGTTAATGCAAAGGACTCTTTATTAGATACTAAGTTGATCAAAGGATCTATTGTGTTGAGTTACCTCAATTTATAATTAATGATGAAAAACTATAAATTGGTTAGTTTCTATTTTCAAGATCCTAAATGTTTAAATGATATCCTTGTGAGTTGAAATTTCATGTTTTAAATAGACTATGAATATTTTCATGTGATAAGTAAAATTGACCTCTTAAGGTTATGTGTTTGTATGACAAATAGGTAAAAAAAATATAATGAAATAAGAATGCATTAAATGCTTAAGAATTTTGATAACTTTCAATATTTTTTATTGAATTCATTTGAGTATAAAACAAACCATAAATGTTGTAATTATTTTCATTATAAATTGAAATCATTTAGAAATTAGATCTTATTTTTTTGACCTACAAGGTCAAAGATAAGGAGTCTAAGATTTGTTTTAAGTTTGTAATGAATGGATTTCCTAAATAAAATTTAATTGAAAAGTCTTATGATATATTTACCTCAATTAAATAATAAGATAATAAAGGATGTGATTGAAAAACAATTTCTTTACTACAAGGATTATTCACCTTATTATAAACTTAATAATATTAAGTGATATGTCTAGTTTGAGGTATGCAAGTGAATTATTAAGAAAAGAATATCATAAATCAATTTCATGTCTTAGTCTTAATCAAAAAGATAATTCATACTATAGAGGATTCAAATTATAAGGATGTTATCTCAAGTAAAAATAATTCCTTAAGAACTCACAATCTATTTTTATAAATTATAATTATGAATTCTTGTACTAATAAGCCTTGACCAATTGATGAGCAAGTTTTTGAATTTTTAAGAGGCCAAAGGGAATTCAAAATGATTTAATAAATTAAAAAAATAGAATACTAATAAGGCTTGCTAATGTAATGAGTTCTTAAGGTAATACAATTAAGACTTAAGTTAATAAATACAAGGCTAAGAACAAAAGGTCGATGTAATGGATGCCTTCGACATGAATCAAACAAATTGTTCCAATTTGTAACATGAGCATGGTTTTTGAATCTCAAAAAATAAATATGTTAAATTATTTTATTCTTCCATAGTCCATACACTTATAGATAATATATTTTGGGAGAAAATGTGTCAAATTTTTATGATTGACGCATTTTGGATCCCAACTGTGATCCTTCATTAGGAAAAAACATATGTAAAAGCGTCAAACACTGATTCTTAAAAAAGAGGAAAATAGATGTTGAAAAAAATTCTAAAAAGAACAAAGTAGATATTATTTTAGTTTCTAAAAAAAATAAAAAAATAAAAAAGTTTAGAAAGGTTTATATTTTATCCTATTTAAATAAATTTATTATTAAGAATTATATAACTGGTTAAAAAATTTTACTATCTTTTCTTTTAATAATTTTAAAGTATTTTAAGGAAAATTATTAATTTTAAATAAAAATTAAATTTAATAAGTTTCCTTAAAATCCTTTAAAACTCTTAAAATAAAAGATTGTAAATTTTTTTAACTAATTATATAATTCTTAATAATAAATTTATTGAAATAGGATAAAGTCTAAAACTTTCTAAACTTATTTTATGTTTGTTTTTGTTTTTAGAAAGTAAAACTACTTTGTTCTTTTTAAGAAATTTTAAAATAAGCTATTTTCCTCCTTTTTAAGAATCAAGGTTCTATTGCTTCTACATATGTTTTTTCTTGATGAAGGATCATTGTTGGGATTTGAAATGCATCAATCATAAAAATATGACATAGTTTCTCCTAAAATAGATTATCTATATGAAATATGTTATTTCTCTCATATATTCACTAAAATGATAACATGTAATGGATTGACATAATATAAAAGGCTAGGACTATGTATGAAAATCCTCAAATTTGGGTTAGAATTATTAAACTATGGGTAGTACTAATGAGACAACCTCACAAGATGCAATGAATGAAATTTGATAAGTGTTTCAAAATATTTGCATTGATTTTGTAAATAGTATGTTTCCTTACTACTAGACTTGTGTATGAAAATGATAAATTTAACTTATAAAAAGTTTAGTATGATGGTTCTTGTGCTTTGATTACTTGAATTTATATTTATTTATCTCTATCTTATCCTTAGTTATTTCAACGCTAAAATAAATCATTAATTACCAAGATGCAGGATATTTTTTGTATCGTATAGATGATTAAGTAAAGTTATAGGTTGGTGATGTATTAATTGGGTAGGTCATTCCCAAAGTACATAGGTTAGTGGATATGAGTATGAAATTTTTTATACCAATACTCTCTCATCTACATATAAATTAGTAATATTAACTCCCCTTCAAATACATTATCAATTTATATCTATATTCTCATAAGTATGCTAATATTAACATAGTTATGGACCTCATTATGCTTTATTATTAGGTTTCATGAAAAATTGTGTGTGAAAAATAGAAATTTATTGATAAATTTCAAAACATAATTGGAGGAATTCAAACATAATCATCTTTTAGTAGGTAGATATGTTATATTTCAGCCACCTCCAAGTACACATCTTTAGTTTCTAGGCTATGATATAATACAAACATATAAAGGGCCCAACTTTTTGACACTTTCAAATACATTTATACCAGTGCCTCCATCAACTTCAATTTTAAATTTAGTTGTAACTATGACTAGAATGGATAATATTATGAACATTCAAGATTTAGTGTCAATCAATGCCACATTAGCAACTGTGTGTGTGTGTGTGTGTGTGTGTGTGTGTGTGTGTGTGTGTGTGTGTGTGTGTGTGTGTGTGTGTGTGTGTGTGTGTGTGTGTTTAATTGTAATTGGGACTAAAGTCTCAACTTGTTTTAAACTTTTAGGAATTAGAATGTATGTAAATCATATGTTGTTAATGGACTGAGTGTAATAAATTAAGGTAGAATATGTAATAAACACAACCACTAATTTATTCTAGAATTGACAAAATTTGACCTTTGTAAAAATATAAATAAATAATGTAAATGAGAATTTAGATGGAAATTGATTAAGATATATGATATATATGCTAAAAAATGAGGTAGAGGTTTATCTAAGTCTCTCAAATATGATCCAAGTTTTAAAAGCCCTCCTAGATAGTATCACCCTAATCAATAGTAGTGCCATGTGGTGCTAGTGTCCCTATTTTAGTGGTAGTTTCCTCTATGTATAAATGTTTTGAGCTTCTAGGTGTACCTATGTTTTGTTATATCAATCCTATTATTTCATGCATGAGTTATGAAACCCTATATATGACCTCTTTTGACTATTTTTATGAGCAAGCCCTAATCCTCCATGTTGCTAGGGCATCTAGTTGACACAAGAAAAAAAGTGTGTTTGCTGGTGGGGTAGGATGGACATATTGAACACCTTGTTATGATGAGATTTTCCTACATATCAATACTCTAAAGAAAGATCAAGACTGATGTAGTTCTACCCACCTAAGTGTTGGTTCAAGTGTAAGTGAAGCTAGTATGATTATAGAATTGAGTGCTTTGAATGTGCTTGAGACTATAAATATAAGTAATATAAGCTTAGGAATGTTGTAGATGGTAGTATGAAAAAGTAGGGTAGAATAGGGACTGATAACCTTAATTATACACAACTTATTCTAAGTTTATATGTGTAGTTTACATATCATTTCTATCTAGTGTTTAGAGGGATAAAAGTCATGTATATATACTATTTTGGTGCTTGTAAGTTTACTAAAAGAGGTTTAGGTTGACCCTAGGTGGTCCAATATTTGAAAATATATCTTTGTGTAAAAAGGAGGGAAAGGATAGTAGCACCAAAATTAGGACACCAACACCATATGGAACTAATGTCCCTATTATGTTGCTAATGTCTAGGTGGCAAAACCCGAGGCATGAGGGGCTAAAATGTAAGAATGAGGATCTAGGATTGTTTTATGGATGACTAGGGATGCCTATGGCCTGGATGAAGGCTGGATAAGTATGAAAATAGGCCATAAGATAGGTTTAGGGATAAGATATGGATATGTGGTCTCAATAATCACTTTTATCACTCAAATGTAATTTTTAGTGATTATATCTCTCCCTTATTGTATAAATGCAATAAAGTGAAATGACTAGGATAAAGGAAAAAGAAGTTTGTCAAGACATACTTAATAGGCAAAGCCTATGAATCTAGATATGAGTATTTGAAGAATGCTCTATTGCATTTATTATAAGTGAAACATGCATAAATTAGTCCTTAATAAATATAAAAAGTAAAGACAAAATAGTGTAAAGATGTATAATTGAGTGAAACTAAGTAAAGGGATAAAAGAGAGGAAAATAATGAACACACCTCATTGGGTACATGAACTAATTAATAAAACTAGTGAAAATCTATGTGTGTGCATGAATATCGTGATCAATTAATGAATAGATTAGATTGAGTTGATGGATGGATCAATCCTCATGTGTGGGTGGCTCAAAAACTCAATCTAGTTTTAACTCCATCATTACCTACCCCTACTTGGTGGATTATGACCTATGAATAACTATGATTTGACCAATGGTGTGGCCAACCCTATCATGTAGGTGGCTCAAGAACTAAATTAGACTATGAGTCCATCATTACCTACCCACGTGTAGTATATGCATCTAAAATTGAAACTATATGATGTAATTGGAAATGTATAACTAGAGATGTCTAACTTTATATATCATACCTACATTCACTCAGGTATATTAGGTGGCTCTAGGATACTAAGGAATGTCAACCACTATAGATGGAGTAAGGCATGAATATGGTGTGTAACCTAAAACATGGTGTTTAATGTATACAACATATAGAATGGCATATGTTGTGTCATTCCATCTGATCAGATAGTGTGTAAGTGAGCATATAGAAATAATGTGCCATACACAAGCCCCTATTTTTGATATATGAGCATATGGATTTTGGACTGAGCTATAATAATTTGTATTTAAATATCTGAATTAAAAATGGGAATGGTCATGCCATGCATGATGCCCCCAATATGAGAAAACTAGTATGAATATGAGCTAAACTGATCCAAAATTGGTAAATCTATAACTAAACCTATCTAAATCTTGACTGTATATGTTGTACTTTTATGTCCAATCTATATTTTTTGAAATTAAGGCTACTAGATAGTAGCACCATAACTTGGATAGTTACACCATGTTGTGCCAATGTCCCAATTTGGGTGCTAATGTCTGACTGTTATGATTTTTGTGAAATTATAACTAACTTTTGTGTCATTGTTTCCCTATATGTTTACTTGATTTTTATTTCTATAATCTGATCTTTTGTGCTAAAAAATATACTATGAGTGCATTTTTATATCTCGATCTCTATGACAAACCCTTGTGAATGCCCCCTCTTTTGATGGGAGTTGTTGAAACTATATAAGAACTATTCTTAAAAGAAAAAACACTACAAAATGTGTGTTAGCTAGAGAATATATGATATTTTTATAATAAACCAATATAATGTGCATACGTAACATTATAATTTAAGATAATCCAAGCATAAGTTTGTAATGTGTGATGTATGTTATGTCTAGCATTCATAAGACTATCAAGATAGATATAACATGTATGTGAACATTGAATCTAAGTAATAAATGAGTAGTTACCTAGGGTGATGTGGCATGATGTCCATCAAGACACCCATGTAGGAAGGGGAGATGCATGAGGTCTCTCATGAAATCTAAAACTAGAGTGTGTAACAAATAAGAGACAAGTGTCATGGCCATGACACATACAAAAAACCATACATTGTCATGTACTTGTTTCTAATAAATTCCAACTTAATAATTACTTAATGGAAATTATAATTATAGGAGAATAAGGGGGAAATAAATTGGGTCAAGTATGTGATTAATTATTTATTGGGAATTGAAAGGTTGAAGAAACCAATAGGGATGAGGATAAATATTAAATTATTAATATTTTTATTAGCTAAAGCAAGGCATGATTGTTTAGGAGATGATAATGATGAAGTTATAAGGAAAATTACCAATTGGGTCATGGATTTCTAGGAGAGGATAATGATAGGGCTCCAAGGAAACTTTCTATTTCATTCTTGGATTTTCATCCTCAAGATAAGAGGGTCAAATTTGGGAAAGTTTCTATTACCCATGTTGGAGAGAAAATAATGGAAATTTTATATTACCCATGACTAAAGATAGAATATGTAAATATTATATTATTATTATTATTATTATTATTATTATTATTATTATTATTATTATTATTATTATTATTATTATTATTATTATTATTATTGTTATTATTATTATACATTTTTTTACCTTGGGATTGGATCCCCAACTCTTATTTAAGACAAGAAACCTCATCAATGTGGGATCTTTTACCATTTCAACAAATCCTTGGACTTTACAGTTCAACTTTGCATCTAAGGATACAAAACTTTAGGTGAGAAGATTAATGTAAAAAAACCTATTTATTTCAATATTCATAGGATATATCCCCTCTAATTTTGAGAGGTGATATCATCTAGAGATTACATTGGAGCTTATTGGTATTATTTATGTAGATTTTTGGTGAGTGGTTTACATATTTTTTAGTGTTTTTCAGTGTGGTTTGATTTATAGATTTTTGCTTCTATGTTTGTTAATATTATAAGGGTTTTATATAAGTGTTTCTATTTATTTAAAATTTACAAGATGTAACCTTTCATATTTTTAAGAATTTTGATGTAAGTTGGTGGCAAATTGCCAAATTTGGGGCATTGGAAGCATTTTGTTTGTTGCAATTGTGTGGTGTCATGGATCACAATTTTTATGGGTGCATTATGGTAGTTTTTTTGTATATGTATAAGTAATTTTATACTCCTTAATATATAAAGGTTACCTATAGAAAATTTTATAATTCATATTTCTATTTAGAGCATAATTAGTCACCACTATGGTGTTTTTTTACGAGTTTCTTGGGAGGAATAATTCAATTTTAGTTTCAGTTTATGTTTGAAACTGTATATGTTGTTAATTTTTGAAAATTTTCATTGTAAAATAATATTACATGACTAAAAATAATAATTAATTATTAATAAAATATTTAGAACTTTTAGTGCAAAAAATATTGAATTCAAGTTCTAGCTTGTGAAGAAATTATTAGTCTTGTGTGGTTATCTAGTTATATTATCCAAGATTATGTGGAAAGGGTTTGAAAAGTATTTTTATGATTCAAATTTTATATATTATAAATAAAATTTCAAATAATTTATTTTTGGGACATGATAATGGTATCATAATGGAGATCTTGCCATCCTATTATGGAAGATAACCATTGTTTTAGTTTGTTCATGTTGCTTGTCAAGTTTTGAGGTTGCATTTCAGTGATCATAACTCATATTTAATTTTTAATGGTTTCATTAAAATTCTCAATGGTTTAATGTGTGGTATCATCTATTAAATGTTAGTTTTTTAGTGATTGAATATAGAGTGAATTGTGAGAGGTTTCCTTGTATCTCTATTTAAGGAAATAAGAGATAGTGACAACAAAATTATAGCTTTCAAAATTTCTATATAGTATGAAGAATACCAAGGTTTTAAGTATATTATAAAATTTCAATAATATTTAATATTTATAGAAATAACTATACCCATAGAAAAGGAGATTATCACAATTTTTGATGAGTACCAAGGTAAACATGAAGCTTTCTAAGCTACATAATCTGTTGAAAGGTAATACATAAGGAGAATAAAGGATGAAGATAAGTTGAAATATGTTAAGGATCATGAGAAAAATAAGAATAAAAAATATATCCATGAGAGTGTGAGACTTGAATTGAAGCATGGAAGAACCCATAATACAAGATAAAGGTAGAGATTATTTATTTGAAGAAGATATTTTAATGGTTTCTAATGAGTTTAACAGTCAAGATAATGTCTAAGTCAATGAATTCAACAAAAAATCAACTTTACATATTGAATATGTAGAAAATTTGATGAAGGAAGAAGATAAATTAGATTTTCAAGATGTTTGTCAAATTGGAGATAATAAAGAGAATGTTGATATTGAGCATGTGGAAATCACTAGAGCAGTAATTAGTGATAAGCACATCAATATATCAAATAAAGTGTTGTCATAAAATTAATGGGGGATACAATAAATATCTTAGAATAAATTCCAAAGTGATTTTACTAAGAGGTATGTCATAGAAGTAAATGTTGGTTTTTGCATTGATTCTAACAAAGATCCATTATATTTTCATGATCCTATATTTCATGAGGAAGAAATAATTCATAATGGCCTATGAAAAAGAGTGTGGGATCTAGGTTTTCTATCCAAATCCAACATACATATTGAATATTTCAATATGGAGGATCATGGATTAACCTCCAAGCTTATGAAAGGCAAGATAATGATTGGATTTCAATGTCACATGGTGTTTGGATATGAATTTGGAAGAGATGTTATTTGTGTCAAGGATAGAGGTGTTGAGGGTATATCAACAATCCACATCTCAAAAAATGAATATTAGATAATTTTTTTAAGCCTAAGGTATGATGATCATATTTCAGCTTTGTTGTTTCCTCTTATGTCAGTTTAAAATTTTGGTCATCATGAGAAGCCAATTATCAAGGGTGATCTTCTGAGAGATAAAGCAGATAGAGGAATTAATATTATTGAGTTCAACACTCCTTTCATTTATATTGAAATATATTTTATAAGGGACAATATGAGGATTTTTATACATTTTAACCATTTTATGAAAGGACTATATGATGGTAAAAAGGTGCACATCATTCATGAAGCCTTGAATAGGATTTGTAGGGATGAAGAACTTCTTTATAATTTATAGGAGGCATTTTATTACTTAAAGATTAATTATATAATAGGATACCAATTGAATCATGATTAGGAATTGGATACACATAGGAGAACATTTAAGAGACACTTTAAGAATTTTTAGTTAATAATCATACTATATGGTTCATCTAATGCACTAGCCATATTCTAATTCAGAGTGAATCAAGTATTCAATAATATATCTATTTTTATACCTTTTAATTATATTTTTGTGTGTATAAGAACATGGAAAAATAATTTTAAGCATTAAAATATGATTATAGGGATTCTATAACGATGGGCTCTATTATTTAAAAAATCTAAGTATGAGTTGGGTATTCAAAATTTTCTTGTTTGGACATTCCCAACCATATTGACTCTTTATAAAAGACTCCCTAGTTTCTACATCCATTATGGGTAAGTGCACAGAGTTGGGGGATAATTCCATGGACATTTTCCATAATATGATCATGTTATTAAAGAACATGATTGTGTTATTGATATAACATGATCATGTTATTTAAGTTATGACTCATCAATTACCAAGCCATAATGCAATCGTGTTATTAGATAATGTGACCACATTATTAGATAATGTCACTACAATATTAGATAATTTGAATTCATTATTAGATAATGTGATTGCATTATTATGAAATCAATAATGTGATTTCATTACTATTGTTTTGCACATTAAAGAAGTGAACGTGTACATAGAATGCATCTTGGTTAATAGATAACATGACCATGTTATTATAAAATAATAATGTGATCATTTTACTATTATTATAGACATAAAATAATATGGACATGAACTTGAAACCAATCTTGGTGAGAAGCTTATATTTATTACTCTAATTGTTACATTTATTTCTTTATACTTTATATTTATTTTAGTAACTATAATAAAATAGGTTCACTCTACATATAATAGATTTGGTATCATAAGTAGATTCATTAATACTTATAAAATATTTTTTCAAAAGCTTATCTAGTCATTACTTAGGAATTTTTAGTTTCTAAGTGTTGAACCTAGGGATTTTAGGGCATAATATTTGCAATTAATGTCCATTTTTGGTAAACATATAGTCATTTTCTAGGTTTTTGTGCCTTTTGGATTGATTCCAAACATTTCTAATAGTCCTAAATTTATCAAATTTAAAGTTTTCAAGCCACTTACTTTTAAATTTATGAAAAGTGGTGTGATTGGTGTAGCATAGATCACATTGATGACCTACACACATCAAATGACCACTTTGCGTTAATTTCACTTATTCATCATCCACCCTTCATCTATGATCACTTTCTAATCATCATGCATCACCCATAATCACTCTCTCATTATTCCTCATTATCCATTATCACTCCCTTATTATCGCTCACTATCCCTAGTCATCTATGATCACTCCTTCATTATCCTTGATTACTCTCTCATTGACCATCACTATCCCTCATCATCCCTAATCATTCACTCCTCATCCTTCATCATCCCTCATCACTTGATAATTTAACCTCACCATACCTAATAATCTTTAATCACTCCCTCATCATCCCTAATCACTCCTTCATTGTCTCTCACCATCCCTCATCATCCCTAATCACCACTTAATCATCCCTAATCACTCCAACCTCACCCCTAATTGTACCTAATCACTCCCTTATTGATTCTCACCATTCCTCATAACTTATAATCTCTCCCTCATCATCCTTAATTATTTCCTTATTGACCCTCACCATCCTTAACAACTACTTCATCATACCTCATCATCTCTAATCACTCTTTCCTTGTCCCTCATCACCCATAATCACTCCCTCATTAAACCTCACCATCCCTCATAATCCCTAATCATTACCTCATCCCCCTAATCACTCCCTCATGGACCCTCACCATCCCTTATCATCCCTATTGACTCCCTCATCATCTCTAATCAATTACTCCTATTCCTTAATCACTTGATCCAATACCTTGATGGTGGCATTTTTCGGGGTTTAATAATTATAAGAGAAACAAGTAAAACCACCATATCACTAAAATATAATACATAGTTATAAAAATGATGTGGAGTCAAATTTAAAACATAAATATTTAACACTTATGCAAAAATATGGGATTATTATAAATTATTGAATTCACAATTGAAAATCCTCTAGAAAAAGAGAAACAAGTAAAACCACCATATCAATAAAAATGGGTAATAAATATATTAGGTCACTAAGATATGTGATTTTCTAAAACCAGTCAATTAATTTCCATATGAGGACATTTTATGATCCAAATAATTACATTGAAGGCCTTCTATTTTTATGTCTATTGATTGAGTCATCATAGTAGAGAGTGGAAAATAATTTTTAAATGGTTAGAACAAGTAGTAAAAATTTAAAAAGTGGTGCTTAATTCATAACTTCAATATTAAATCCAATGAAGTGTGTCATACTACGAGCTATCTACTTGCACATCTCGAGAAGTTAGTACAACTTAAATAGAACTATAAAAAGGAAAGTGGATAATATGTTATGAACCCAATGATATGGTCAACACTAAAAATATCTATACCTCCCCTAACAATAAATTATATGAATTAAAAGTATTATTTCATTAGCAAATGTAGATAAATGGTTAGCCAATACACTTCATCATTTCCAATAGAATTAAAAAATAATAATTCATCCTAAATCATATTTTAAAAAGTTGAACTTAAAATTTATATATCATCCATAACCATATGCTAGTGTATTTTTTAGTGTAGGCCTTGAGAAATGGATCACCTATTAGTGTCACTTGATGTAAAAAATCAAACTTTTTTAAAGATGCATTCCTTTATGACATATCACCATTAGAGGTGTGTGATGTTTTACATGTGGTCAACCATATATTTACCATTTACATTTAGTATATAAATTAAATCCATGAAATTTTGTGGTATATTTTCATTATCTAAAATACCATATATCATAGTTAGTTTACAAGTTTTCAATTGTTAGTGCCAAGAAGTGGAAGAATATTATTTGTTCTAGTAGAAAGTATACACTTGATGGTAATAATTAAATGTAATAACATCATTATATCATCATATAATAGTGTGGTTTACCCAATAATAGAAAATAACAATAATTAAACCATAAACTAGATGAATACAAGGATATATTTCAGTCACCTAAATAAGTTCCTACATACTACACACTAAATAATACTATTGATTTGATCCATGAACTACCTCTACCTCAAACAATTTTATACAATATATCATTTCTAGATAATAAATATATTAAGTGGTAGATCCATGAAATCATGGATAATGGACACATCATGACCAAATCATTGCATTAAAAAAGCCCGATTGTGCTTGTGCCAAAGTTGTGAATCAATTAAAAAATATTAAAAGATTAAAGTTAAGAATTATTATCCTCATATAAATATTAAGGAATTTTTATACCATATCCATAGTGTAAAATTATTTTACAAAATTGATCTTAAGTTTGGGTATCATCATATTCATGTTAAACGTCTAAACATTTGGAATATAGTCTTAAAAATAAAGGAAGGATTGATTGAGTATTTGGTTATGCCTTTTATTTTAAATAATGTAGAGAATCATTCATTGAGATTTTGAATGACATCCCTGGGCCCTTTAATATTTCATTTTAAAAATCCACCTTGATGACATCTTAATATTTAGAAAACATGGGATAAACATCTACACCATGTTGAACTAGTGTTTCAAATTTCTTAGAAACATATTTTTATGATAACATGAATAAATGTTATAATGGATGGCCATAAAGGGATGAGGGAAGAGGGAGCATGGCCATAGATATGGCCACACTGAAACCTTAACCTTCACAGCCATAGTTTTTGGCGACCAGTTCCCAGATGCAAAGGGAACCATGGTGCTGAGCGCGGCACGAAAATGAGAATCCTTTATTGCGTGATGGGGGAAACTTTGTTTCCTTGTATGGAATGTCAAAACCAGTGCATGGAGAGGAGTTGGACACTTAGATACTTGAACAACACGTGAGGTGAGGGTTTGGCCATAGGGAGTGCCTTGAATGGATCCTCGTGGTGGTAATTGATGTGATAATAGTAAATCAGGAGGGGCTCTGTTTCTGTTGTAACCCCAGGGTCAAGATTGAAGATGAGTTTTTTAGGGGTGGATGCCAGATCTAGTTTTTCACCATTGCCTTCTATTTGTGGGGTCGTGGCTCATGTAGAAGTGCTTCCAGACATCTTTGACAAAATTTTGATTTCCAAGGTGGTGAATCCTCTGAGTTCAACAGAGGGGAAGAATGGGTAGATGATCAGATGGACGAATTGGGCGATGGCGGTGTTGGTTCTGGGATTATTTCATTATTTGTTTGGTTGGGGTTGGGGACTAAGGGTGGACATTTATGTGGCTCCCTTAAACCCTTCCTCATGTTAATGCAGCTTTGAAATGTGTAGATCTAATATTTCATGGAATTTTTTAAGGTTACAGGTCCCTATAAAACCTGGATTCTTGTTTCAGGTCGTAGAGCCTAGTTTTTTTGTTTAGGTTTCAGGTCCTTGTAAAACTTGGGGAGCTTTAATTGGTTTATTTTGTTGGTTTTAGGTCCATGTAAAACCTGGTTTTGTTACTATTTGTTAGTAGGTTTGCCTGTCCAGGCGGTTTGTATTGCTTTATCTTTATTGGTCTGTAAAGGGTTTTGGGGCCCCTTCAAAACCTGCTTTTCCTTAATCTAAAACATGAATAAATATTCATTTTTAAAGTAAGAAATAAGATATTTGGGATACATTACACACATAAAGAGTGGATGTGTGAACCTGACCAATATTCAAGTGAATGGGAAACACTAAATATCTTTGCATCTAATTCAAATCTTCTCATAATTATAAAATTATACAAGAGATTTGTGTTTTATTTTTATCCATTGAACCAAGCTACCAATGTGGAACTAAATAAATTTTAATCTAGTTAGCTACACAACATAGATAATTTTATGAACTAAAATTTAGATTCTATTTTATGTTAGTCCTTATATTAATTCATTATAATTTTGAAGGATCACCTAATTCATTCAGTAATAAAATTGACTATTAAAAATGGGTATTGATAAATAACAAGTCCTAAAAAAGAGTTAATTTATATTATAATGTATTAAAAAACATATGATTGGAATCAAAGATATCTTTAGAGTATATACTTACATTAGATGATGAGGGAGTGATTAGTGATGATGAGGCATAAGGAAAGAGTGATTAGAGATTATGAGTCATGAGGAGGGAAGATTAAGGATGATGAGGGATGATGATATTTAATGAAGGAGTGATTAGTGATGATAATCACAAGTGATTAGAGATTATGAGGGACAATGAAGGTCAATGAGGGAGTGATTAGAGATAAAGAGGGATGAAGAAGTGAATAGGGACAAGGAAGTGATTAGGGATGATGACAATTAGGGGTGATGAGGGATGCATAAGAGTGATTAGGGATGATGTAATATGGGGAGGGAGTGATTAGGGATGATGAAGGATAGTGATGGTGAATGAAAGAGTGATTATGGATGATAAGGGAGTGATTAAATATGACTAGGGATAGTGAGGATAAATGAGGGAGTGATTAGGGACAATTAGGAATGATGAGAGAGTGATTAAGGGTAAGGAGGGATGATTAAGAAGTGATCAATGATGAAGGGATGATGAAAAAGTTAAATTAACAAAAATTGGTCATTTTGATGTGTAAAAGTCATAAATGTGACCTACACTACCCTAATTACACCACATTGGATCAAGTTTAAAATGAGTAGTTTTCAAAATTCAATTTTGACAAACATAGGACTCCTGTAAATGCTAGGAATTAATCTATAGGGCACAAAAAACTAAAAAATTAATATATGTTTACCAAAAAATAGATATCAATTACAAAATCTATGTACTAAAATCCTTAGGTTTAATACTTAGACCCTGAAAATGCCTAAGTACTAACTAGATTAGATTTTGAAAAACTATTTTCCACATCATAAGACATGCATCTATGAGACCAAACCTATCAAATGAAAAGTGACCCTAATTTATTATATTTACTAAAATAAATATAAAGTATAAGGAAATAAATTTAAGCTTATAGTTAACATATAGAGTAGTAAATATAAGCTTCTCACCAAGATTGGATTCATGTGCATGTCCACATGATTTTATGTGAAAAATAGGAACATGATCATTTTATTGATTTTATAGTAATGTGATCATGTTATCTATTTATCAAGATTCACTTCATGTACATTTTCACTACTTTAATGTGCCAAACTAAAGTAATGAAATCATGTTTTTGATTTCATGATAGAGTGATTTCATTATCTAATAACATGATCACATTATATATTAATTCAATTGCATTATCTAAAAACATGATCATGTTATACATTAATGTGATCATGCTATTTGAATTTGAATTTGAATTGAAATACCATGTAATTTGGCTTGGAAATGGTTTGTATTCATGAGCCAAAGGATTGGACCTATCAATCTATAGCCAAGTGTAAGAGTTATGATAAAAAAAAACAACAAAATTCAAATTTGATCACCAAATACACTATTAATTTCATGGTAAAATTCAAAAAATTAATACCATCGTGATGATCACACCCTCTTCTTTCCAAATATATTATTTTTATATTTTTTGGATTAATTTAAGGTTTCAAACTATGTTTATTTCTAACTATACCTTTTATAGGCCACTACATACCACAAACATACATGCATATACATGTTCATGTAATTTATATTTCATTTATCCATGTTCAAAACAAATTATATGGTCACAAACTAGGCCTAATTATACACACATTAAAAAAAATCATTTTTTGAGGTAGTTAAGCATGTTCAACAAATGTCTATCCATTTTTTGTCAGTTTTTAGGATCTATTTACTTGAAAATTTTTAAAAAAATCATATTTATTGAAAAAAATATAGACCACAAACTATAATATCTTATCTAAATTTTCACCAAAGTGTTTCAAATAATATTAAACACTACTTAGAAAATGGTGTGTTACACAACCATATATTTACTCTATTTTCTTTTTAAAAAATAGGAATTCCTCTTCAAATTATGTGTTTGACCTAGTTATAAGTAACCATTTTTTTTTTAAAATAGGGTTTTGGAAATTAGACTCTAAATTATATATTTCATATTATTATACCATCTTCAAATTCCGAGTGTGGATATCTCAAATTATCTACAAAAGCTCAGATTTTTGAAATTTTAGGAAAATCATGTCTATGGGTAGGCCACTTTTTATCCCCAAAATTTGTGCACTTACCCTTATATAAGATTCATTAAGAGATTTTCCCATTTTGAAACAACCTTAACTATCATTAAGAAGAAGAGAGACCTTTCATGGATGAATAAAACACAAAGGGCATTTGATAAATGTGATAAGGTAACAAATTTATGTTTTGTATTTTTAATTTTAGATTTCTCACATCCTTTTGTATAATATTATGGTTCTTTAGGAGGAGTTAATTAGGATTTATCAATGCAAATATGGAAATTGATGAGAACTTGAAGCATGAAGCTTGAATTTTTAGAAGGGAATTTCCATAGGTATGGATAATTATTTCTTATCAATTATAATATTTGGAAATTCCATAAAAATTAGGTATATTGGAATTATGTTATGAAGATAGAATACTTTGGATTGAATATTTTATTGATTTAGTATAAATGGAGTGATGAGTCATAGGAATAGACAAAATACAATATGGTTGTAAGTGACTTTTTCAAAATGATTAATTTATGGTATCCACTTATCATTCAAGGATATGGGAGGTCTCTAACCATGATATACTATGTTATAATTAAATTTACCACTGACATTTTGGATAATTGGTTGGATGATCAATATGTGCTAATGGATGGATTTAGAGAGTGCATAGTCTCCCATCAAAATTAACTATTTTATGTATATTTTAGATATAGAGTTGGGTGGATTATTTTTTGTTGTTATATGGTGATAATTTCTATTGCCAAAATATACCATTTTTTTTAATATCAGATCCTAAAGTTATATTTAATACCCTTCAAATTGAGGCAAGGTATGGACCAATTTGTATTGTTTTTAGTAGGGTTTATATCCACATTTTAAAGTGTTTTTGATGTTATAGATCGGGCAATGAATTTTAAGTTACTATCTCTCAAGATGAGATATATATCATTGGGTGAATTTATAAGGATTCTAGGATTGACTTGTCACATACTAGAGTACATACACAATTCAAACTACAAGTTGTGGGAGAAATGATACTAATGAAAAATAAAGGGAGACATATTACACAACAAATTGATAACATGGATCAATTGGTTATACCTTGGTGATTTTTACATTAGTATCACTCAACTCAGGCTCACTACTTTGAGATTTTATCAACTTATAGGAGAGAGGATGGGAAAAGATGTATTTGTTAAGTTTATCTAATATTTATGGAAGTATTAGACAAAATACATAAAAAAATTTCATATCTAAGAGCTCATATTACATGGATACTTATATTTGGCACATGTCATTATCATAAAGGAATCTATGCCTTCAAGTATTCATGGTATTTTTTGGTAATATATGAAACACCTCATGGGTATAGGATCAATATTTAATATGCAATTTGACACATTTTCTCATTTTGGCCTAAGCATTCTTGAGCATTATGTTTGTCATTGTTTGAGGACAAGAAATTTTGAAGAGGGAGGGCTTGTCATGTCCCTTTTTATAATAAATTCCCACTTAATAATTAAATAATCTTAATTTTGATTATAGGAGAATAAGGGCAGAGTAAATTGGGTAAAGTATGTAATTAAGTGTTTACTAAGAATTTGAAAGGTCAAATAAATCAATAAGGATGAAGATAAATATTAAATTTTTAATTTTTTTACTAGCAAAAGTGGGGCATGATTTTAAAGAATATGATAATGATGTGTTTCTAATTAAACTTAATAATTTGGGCATATATTTATATCTAGGGATAATGATGGGGTTCCAAGGAAATTATTTATTTTATTCTTGCATTTTTATCATGAAGGTAATTGGGTCAAATTTGGGAAAGTTTCTATTACCCGTGTTGGAGATAGAATATGGAAAGTTTATATTACCTATATTGGAGATAGAATATGTGAAAAATCTATTATTATTATTATTATTATTATTATTATTATTATTATTATTATTATTATTATTATTATTATCATTATTATTATTATTATTATTATTATTATTATTATTATTATTATTATTATTATTATTTGTTGACATTTTATGACATTGATATTGGCACTTCGAATCTTATTTAAGACAAACAACCTCATCAGTGTGGGATCTTTTACAATTTTAGCAAATTCTTGAACTTTATAATTCAACTTTGCATATGAGGATGAAAATATTTAGATGAGGAGATCAGTGGATGAAAACACATTTATTTCAAGATTCATAGTATTTATCCCCTTTTATTCATAGAGGTGATCTCATCTAGATATTACATTGGAGTTGTTAGTATTATTTATGCAGTTTTTTTAGTGGTTTACATATTTTGAGGTGTCTTTTGGTGTGGTTTGATTTACATATGTTTTTAATTATATATTGGTTACTATTATAAGTTTTTTTTATAAGTGTATTTATTTATTTTAAAGTTCCAATATGTCACCTTTCATATTTATGAGAAGTTTGATGTAATTTGGTGATAAAATTACTAATTTTGGGGCATTAGAAGCATCTTGTTTGTTGTAATTAATTTGGATTTATGGATTATAGTTTATAGTGGTGTATTGTGGTGGTTGTTTTGTTTGTTAATAAGCAATTTTATACTCATAAATCCATCAAGGTCAGCTATATAAAATTTTATAATTCATATTTCTATTTGGAGCAGAATATAGTCACCACCGTGGTTCTTTTTACGAGATTCTTGTGTGGAATAATTCAAAGTTAATTTATGTTTATGTTTACTAATATATATGTTTTAAATTTTAAATATTTTTCATTATAAAATCATATTACATTACTAAAAATTATACTTAATTATTAGTAAAATATTCTTAAGTTTTAGTGCAAAAATTATAAAATTTGGTTTCTAGCTTGTGAAGAAAATTAATAGTCCTATGTGTTTATCTAGTTATATTATCCCAAATTATGTGGAAAGGGTTTGAAAATTATTTTTATTATTTATATTTTATATATTATAAATATAATTTCAAATTACTTATTTTGGGGACATAACATGCATACAACACACATGAACATGAAAAATAGGCCAAGGGGCCATAATATAAGGGACATGGGAACATGTCACTAAAGCTAGGAAAGAAAGACATACAAAGACATTTTCAAATGTACACATATAAAAAATCAATCAATTTGGATTAGAGACACATATCAGGACATGTTCAAATTTATGTATACATAATCAATAAAATACAGACAAGGCCATGAGCACATGTCCAAAGCATATATATTATGGAAAGAAGTGGCATAGAGCCAAAGAGGAATTACATATTCAAATTAATTATAATATAATAAACATAGAGATATAATAAATTCTAAACTTTGAAATCTATAATAAAAAGTATACATGAACATGTAATACAAATCTATGTGAGAGTTAATAAGTAAATATGTTGATTCTAAAGTAGTAATAGGGGCTAAAAATATTAGTAGGTATAACATGATAAATATCAAGATATAACAATGCTAAATTTATGATGTAGAGTTTATAAATATATAAATTGGTAATCAAAACTATGTATATAGTAGCCCAAATGGGTGAATGTGTCAAATAAAGAACCCATGCATCTATGAAAATGCCCGCAATGGGTAAATAATAGTAGATCTAGATCAATGTAGTGGACCTAAGTCCTATAATCATTTTAAAAATACAAACAAATCATGTATGTATGATAAAAATCAACTATACTAAGATAACTAAAATCCGTAGTGTCTTAAAAATATAAGAAATGTAAACATGGAAATGCATACAATCTATAATTTTATGTTTTTTGAGTAAATATTTGAATATTTTTATGTTTTTATATCATTATTTTATTTTATAAATATAATATGTGTACAATAAACATGAGAATGAAACTATATATAAGGAGTAATAAATAAATAAATAAAGTATGTACAAGAAGGGAGGAACAATACTAACTGATGAGTCTCATGGGAGACTCACTACCAATGTGGTTTGTGTTAAATAAAGGAATAGTGATCGTGCATGTTATATGAAAAGGTAATTTTGGTCCCATAACCTAATGTATTGAGTGATATATAGTTGGCACTACTTATTAAGTGGTGTTGGGAATCTATGAAACTTACTGTGGTATCATATGAACTATAGGGATCTTAGGGACCCATATGGTAGAAGATGTTATAGGAGGAATAGTTTCCCTATGTTGAAAACACTAAGAACTCAATAATACTAATCTTAGAGGAAAATGAGTAGAGGTACACCCTATATAATTTGTAACATATCTCTAACTCAAGTGTCTCTTTAATAAATGTCTCTATGGGAGAGTATGCATACGTGGTAATACTGTAAGAGTAGATCTCACATGCACTAGTGCCTCTACTAAACTTTTTGGTATACTGATAGGAACTATGGTTAGAGATATAATTGGTAACTAAGATATAACTAGTAACTATGGTGTAACTTATTTTGGTGCAGGTAGAGGATTCTCATATGAAATATCCTAAACTATGATCATTTGGTTTGAATGTATTTATTTGAGGCATATATGCACATTAGATTAGATGGATCATACCTAGTATATCCATGTCCTGCATAATAACACATTAAATGTGCTTGCACTAGGTAATACTAATAGTCTAGAGGCCACATGTGCTAGTTTAACCTATAGGGGAAGTAAAATATCCTTGATGGAGTTTTGAACATGGCCACTGAATCCAAAAATAATTGTGTTTATAGGATATATATCCTTCTCTAAATACCCAAAATTCTATATAATTGTGATAGTGCACATTTTAATACTTGACCCATTGTTAAACATAAAAATATGACTAGGATAATGATCTATGTAGGCTCATACAAAGAGTGCATATAAATTTGAGTCATCATCAACACTCCTACTGTAAGAAAGTGATGAGTGGTCTAGTTGGCATTTTAGTATGTCACACACTAATGATATTGTGTATTGAGTGTGCATCCTTTGTAATAATTTGATATGATGTTGGAGGTATATGTGCTTGATATGTGTAATGAACACCTAAAGTTCCCCCTACCTCATTTAATGTATGATTTAGAAACCAATCTAAGAATATTTACAATGCCTTAGCTTCCATTTATTGAACTTTGGATGCTTCTTTGGGTGTGTCCACATTAATAATGTTATCTTCTATCATATCTTATATCTCATGTTTCAATGTTATGCATTGGTTTATTGTATGGCTTGGTTCCCTTTGATATTGACATAATGCATTTGAATAATATATTTTTAGAATAGGCCATGTCATATCAACTTCTTTGATGGGAGGGAGAGATATGACATTGTATTCCAAGATCTATTGTAAAACAAGTGTTGGTGATTCTATAAGGTTGGTGAAAACTCTATGTGGAGGAGTTGATAAAACAAGACAAGGAGATGAATCTAAACCTATGTTAACTATGGACTTTAGATCACTCTTGTTTTTAGTGGCCCTTACTTTGTATGGATGCTTACTAGAACTCTTAGTAGTTGATTTTGATAGACTTGTATATTTTAGTTTACCCATATATAGAAGCTTGACTTCTCTTTCTTTTAATGTATGACATAAATATATGAAGGTTGTAAACTTATTTAAAAATATATCTTCATGTAATGCTAGTAGTAGGCTCTATTTGAATATGTCCTAGATCTTTTTATCTACCATGGGTATTGCCAACTTTGGTGATATAGTATTATATATTACAAGACATTTTATGCAATAGGCTCATTTGATTTTTTTTCCAATTATTTTACTTAAGCATATGAGATCTTATCACTGATGTTTATTGATAAAAAAAATCTACATATGGGTTGAATGCAGTGATAGAATAATTCATTAGATCATAAATCTATTATAAGGCATAATTATGTAAGTTGCATGGGAATAACCTAGTGAGGATCCAATCATTGGACATGTAGTCTAAACATGCTACATTTAAAACTCATACATTGTGCCCTAGGTCACATTTACCATCATACAATACAAGCTTAGGTGCCATGAATCTAGATGGAAAAAGAGTTGTTTTTATGTGATGTGTCAAAGGTGTATGTAAAATGACATGAGAATCAAAGGCATGTGATGGCCTAGTGGCTCCTTACTCAAGATGTAACAACTTAGCCTATAGAGAATGAACCCTAAGCGTAAGGGACTATACATTTGGAAAGGAGAAACTAGACATAAGAGGTTTATATTCCACTAAAGGTTGTTGAGAAAAAACTAGCTATTGTACAAATTGAGTTGGCCCCAAAGTAGGGGTAAAAATGTTTTTATCTTGGGGGGGAGAAGATTGACCATTATTTAATTTTTGAAGTTATTCATGAATAATATTGATAAGGTCATATTGTATATCTGGATGTTTGGAAGAAAAATCATTCAATTATCTATCATTAGTTTCATCAAATTAGTTGTTGAATTTTGTCATTGTTTGGGGAGTAAGAAAAAAAATGTTGTATATTTTGAACCTTTAAATAAATTTTATCTATGAAAGATTGAGAAAATTATATACTAAAACAAATATGAGATTTTAGAACTAATATCTAAGCATAGAAATAAAAAAGATACAAATCCTAAGAACATCTAGTGTTAGGGATTGAATAGTATTCAAAGTAAGACGGGTTCACCAAAAGTTTTAACCTTTTAGGAATTATAATGTATGAAAATACTATGTTTTTAAAGGGATGATTATAGTAAATTAGGGTATAAATATTTAATAAATATAGCCATTGATATGTTATAGAATTATATAAATTTGACCTTTCTAAAAATAGAAATAAATAATGTAAATGAGAACTTAGTTAGAAAATGACTGGGATAAATGATCTAGAGACTAAAAATTGAGTTAGTGATTTGTCTTAGTGTCTCAAACAATATACATGTGTCAAAACCCCTCATAGATAGTAGCACCCTAATTGGACAATAGTACCATATGGTACTAGTGTATGTATTTTGGTGATAGTGTCCTCTGTGAATAACTATTATGAGATTTTGGGTGCACCTATGTATAGGTTTAACAAGCTTATTCCTATGTGAATGAGTTTTGAAACCTTGTAGATGACCTATTTTGACTAATTTTTTGAGAGAACCCCAATCCTCCATATTTCTAGTGAATCCATTTGATACAAGGTTAAAAGTGTCTTTATTAGTGGGGTAGGATGGGCATCCTCAACACTTGATGTGATGAATTTTCCTACATTCTAATACTCTAAAGAAGGATCAAGCTCGATGTATTTTTCCATAGCTAAGTGCTGGTGTAATTGCAAGTGAAGCTAATATGATTATATACCTGAGTGATTTGAATGTGTTTGAGATTAAAAAGATGAGTAATATGAGCTTAGGAATATTTCACATGGTAGTATGCATAAGTAGGGTAGAATAGGGATTGATAACCTTAATTGTACACAACTTGTTCTAAATTTTTATGCAAAATTTGCATCTCATTTCTATTTAGTGGTTATAGGTCTATAATTCATGTATATATACTATTTTGGTGCTTGTGTGGGTGCCATAAGAGGTCTAAACTGACCCTAAGTGGTCTAATATTTGAAAAAATATTCATTTGTGAAAAAAGAAGGGAAAGGAAAATAGCACCAAAGTTAGGACACTACCACCATGTGGTGCTAATGTAACTATTATGGAGCTAGTGTCTCGGTGGCATAACCTAAGGCACAAAGGGCTAAGATGAAATAATGACAGTCTGGGACTATTTTAGGGATGACTAAGGATGCCTATGTCTAGTATGAAGGTTGGATAAGTTTGAAAATAGGCCCTAAGATATGTTTTTGGCTAAGCTAGGGATAGGTGGTCTCAAGTAGAACTCTTAGCACTCAAGTTTCATTTTTATGTGATTACTCAATAATTTTAGCACATATATATTGTATTTAAAAATTATGGTCAATGGATAATATTTTTGTGTATAATCCATAGTATGCATGAGTTTTGACACTCAGTTATTATAATAGAAGATGTGAATTTAGACTTTACTTGAGGATGATGCATTCCCATATATATATATATATATATATATATATATATATATATATATATATATATATATATATATATATATATATATATATATTTAAAAGAGAAGCTTAATATTTTAATTGATATAAATAATAAATTATGAGGATTGTTTCCAACAAGTTTGTCTTGATGCACTCGTTAATTCCAAAAATCTTATGATTCATTGAATAAGTTTCATCATACTCATATTTTAGTTTTTGGGTTATGTATAGGTTATTTTAATATAGTTATTTATATTGTGCTATAGCTAATTTGAATACTTTCAATTCATTAATACTAATCTCCCTTTAAATGTGTGCAATTGAAATCATACATTGGCAAAAACTTTTAATTATGAGTATTAAAGTTTATTGTATATATTTACTTAGACATATAATTGTGTTTGTGTGATGATATC
Source organism: Torreya grandis (assembly GCA_037957365.1). Taxonomy (NCBI): domain Eukaryota; kingdom Viridiplantae; phylum Streptophyta; class Pinopsida; order Cupressales; family Taxaceae; genus Torreya; species Torreya grandis. The sequence goes on from JARHVA010006770.1 coordinate 469,018, forward strand.
AGCCTAAAATAAACATTAGTTATCAATAATGTGTTTAACCTATAGTATAAGGTCTATTTTAGAAGGGTTCCATCTATCTTTATTCACAACCACTCTTTTCTACTCTAGATTTTCCTCCTTTTTAAACTTTTTTTATCCAATCTACCTTAGGTTATAATTCACCTAGCCATATAAAGTATAATTTTAGTTTATTTTAGGCTCCATACATATTAACCACTCAAGGTAAAAAAACCATTTCTCATTGTTATTCCACCACCAGGTTATTTAAAAAACCAAATACTCCATAACTCATGCCTTGGAGTGAAGTTTCTTCATTTATCCTAAAATGTTAGAAGATACCTCATAGAATTATATGTTGTGCATAAAACCCACATAAATAACAAATAGTTTATTTTGGTGCTAGAATAAGGGCATCTTTTGTTTCTTAAGGAAGGTTACTTGAGCTATAATGGATATATTGAGAATATTAACAAGGTCCAATTCTGACACTAGTCTACTATTTTGAACCCTGTAGGTCCATGAACACTTAGATAAAATAGAGTAGTATTAAGGCTAACCCACACTAAGTATTATTATAAAACAAAAATAAGTCAACTTCCTCTATGTATGATGGCCCTACTATTGTTGTATTCGGATCTACCTATGATTTTCCTAGAAAAACAAAAAAATTATCTTCTTTACTTTTATCCCTTGAGAGGAAGGACTGTTAATGAACATATAAAGGCTTTCAATATTACCTTATGGATATTACATGTAATATATGAATATGTGGCATGCATAATTTTTACTTTTGCATTATAGGATGTTACTTATGACTAGTTCCTAAATATCTCAAAGGATTCAACTACTTCTTATGACCAGTGTCAAAATGCCTTTTTAGCATAATTTGGGGAACTCACTAGCATAAGTATCATATACCATAATTTTTAAAGAATTATAAGGGAACCTAATGATCTCACCAAAGCCTTTAATTAAATATTTCAAAAGATGTATATCCAACTAGATGTTGACTATAAGCCCAATGTTGCATTAGCCCTTGAGATGTACAATAATGGCTTAGAATCTATGACAATAGTTTTCTTACATGTTTTACCAAATATTACCTCATTACCATTAGCCTATATAGAAGATATCAATATTGATAGGTAGTTAGATCCTAACTTATAATATTTGGCCAAGACACATATTAGTCCTAACTTCTCAGCCTCTAATCCTATTTTGAATGCGAATTAGAAAATTATGTCTAAAAACCAAAACCATGTATATACACATTTACCTTTTGCCCATACTCAACCTAATTACAAACTTAGGTTTTTGAATAATATTTTTTCATCACTTAATCGATAAAATCAAAACCAATCCTTGATACTAGTTAATTTTACTTACACACAAGGCACTACTTTTGATTCTATAAAATTAGAAATGTATGCTATTAGATATATGGTATATAATATAAAAAATGAGTTCCCAAGCATGCATGTGTGTATGGGAAACACCATGTGACAAAATACCAACTAGAATTTCACATTCCATAGGTACAATATGTTTTTCAGTAGATCTGGGAATAACTCAGAACAACAACCACCTAATAAGAAGTCTAAAAAAAATATTTTAGAATTAAAACTACCTAATTAATTCCATGTTCATAATATAATATAACATGGTGAGTTGAATTATGTACACTTATACACTAATTTTTAAATATTTCAAAATGAAATGGATAGGTATGAAACTTCTCTAAATCAGGTAGATCCATCTTCCTCCATTGCTTCAAATCCTTCCAGTACTACAATTATGTTTGAGGTATATGAACATCCATTATCAATTGAGTATGATAATGAGATAGAAGATAATACATATAAGATCCTTACTTTTCATCATTTCTAAATGAATAATTATAATTTTAAAATCAAAGGCCAATAACATCTCATGACTTCCATTCCTACAAATAATAGTAAAATTATTCCTCAAGATCCAAAAGCTGATAATAATCTACCCCCTCCAAAGGGAAAGGATCATCAATATATATTTGATTAACAAAATAAAATTTGATACAATATAGTTTAGGATATGAAAACAAATTAAGGCTAATATTACTCTTCATGAGCTAGCTCAAATTACTAAGAAAATAATTTTTTTTATTAAAAGTGTTAACTAGTAATCCATTTACTAATAAGTCTAAAGTTACACATACTAATGTGGTTATTCATCAAGATAAATTCAAAATTCCACATTTTATATTGATTTTTAGAATGTTTGTTAAGAATGTGCATGATTTTTTGGTAGACTCAAGTGATTTAGCCAATGTCATGCCTATAGTTATTTACAGTAAGTTAAGGTTAATTCTAGATAATTCTAAGAGGTTAGTTTAGTATCTATACAATACCTTAGTCATAATTTTTAAGAAGACATTTAATGTACATAATTATCTAGATTTAGAGCCACATGTCTGATAGTATATATTGATTCATGATTGGTCAAAGACTTTAAAGGGATATATGGAAATAGATTTTTCACACATGTGGATACCTCAAAAATAGTAGCCCATTAGATTAAAGTTGACTAAAAACAAAGATAAATCACCTAATTTCATAATATAACACCAAAAATGAAATGGTCAACTTTGCATCATCACATGTAGGTGTCTATACATTTCTTATAATTCATGAAACTCATGAATGATAAATTGAAGGTCCTTCATAATTATGGACTCTTAATTTTGAAATATCTAGATCCAAACAAGGATATGGTGTCAAGATATCTTTGATTGATCCAAATTAGATGTAAAATATCATTTCATACAAGTTGTAATTCCCTTGCACCAATAATCAAGCTGAGTATGAAGCTATGATTTTAGACTTCTAGTTTTCACTAAAACATGTCATAAGCAACTAATGATATGTGGAGATTCATAACATTTTGTTAACTAGATCATAAGTAAATATTAATGTAAACTTTCATAATTAAAAATGTATTATCATGGGTAGTTGTATCTCATTGAGTCATTTGAATAATTCAATATCAAGTTTATCCCAAGGGAAAAAAACTAGATAGTAGATTTGCTTGCCACTTTAGAAGCCAACTTAGAACCACTCCAAGAACCTAAAATTTAGAATTTTTCTATGGATTTGGTTCTTTTCCCTTCATTACCAAATAATATGGATAATTTACAGATGATAATCACATATAATACAATTTATTAATAGTTCTAGAGCAATTCAATCTCAAATAATAAATGAAAAATAATTTGAGCATATGAACACATAAGACTTAGTCAATGATGGTATCTTGAAACTCAAATAAAATTAGATACATATGGGAATGGTATCATTGGAAAGTAATTTTGGCATTTATCCATGGGTTAAAAAATATAAATAGACAAAAATAATGGAATTTGATTTCATCAAACAAAATTTGGGAAATGATGAACATTTTTATATGTAAACATTACCCTGAGTTGTTCTAAGAATGAGAAATAAAGACTAAAGAAATTTTTGACATAATATAAGGATGTGATTTCTTGGACCTATGAATATGTGAAAATATTTGATCCAAGAGTAGTTACACATACCATTCCTCTTAATTAAGGAAATTTACTCTTCAAAAAATGTAAAAGTCCATTGAATCTAGTTTTGGAGCCCCTCATTTAGATAAAGTTAAGAAGTTATTAGATTCCAATATTGTATTCCCAATCAAGAATTCCACTTGGGTTTCCAACATAGTTCTTGTTATAAAAATGAATGGTGAAATCAGGTTGTACATTGATTTCATGAACTTGATTAGAGCATCAAAAATATATAATTATAGTTTTCCTTCCTTGTATAAAGTAATTTGTATAGTCAATGGGTCTAAGATGGTGTCTTTTTTGAGTTATTGATTAGGCTATAATCAAGTATTAGTAGAAGTAAATTATTGAATGAATACTTATTTTACCACCAAATGAGTAAATTTTGCATAAAAAAGGATGCCATTTGGCCTAATTAATGTTGGAACAAATTTTCAATATGCCATGGAATTTATTTTTCAAGGACTCATTAGAAAATGCATCATAATTTCCATGGACTATCTTACTATGTCTTCCAAGAATAGATCTAACTATGTGACTCATTTAAAAAAAATATTTGATGGGTGTAGAAGATATGGAATGTCATTAAATCTAAACAAGATCATATTGTGAGTTATGGAAGGAAAAGTTATAGGCTACATCATTACCAAAGATGGGATTTCCATTGATTTGAAATGAATCTAGGCCATTTCAAAGATAATAACTCCTAATAGTCGGAAGGAAATGAAGTCCTTTTGAAAATTAAAATCTATATGAAATTTCATTTATATATTTACAAATATTGATAAAACATTAAATGCCATGATGAAGCAAGATGATAAAATGCAATGGACAATTGAAGCCAAGAAGATGTTTCAAGATATTAAGGCTACCCTTACTCAATCTTCAATTCTAGTTAAATTTTATTTTATTAAATATTTATTTTTTATTCATTTTCATTAGAACACACTATAGCGATAACATTAACATAAAAGGTAGATGACAGTGAAAACTCAATTTACTTCAAATTTATTAATTTGAAGGATACAGAAGTAAAATATTCAATGATAGATAATCAAATATACGCTTTGATTAAAGTAGTGAAAAAAATTAGGCACAATATTCTCTGAAACAAGACATACACCATCCTTCTAGATCTAGTTATCAATCTCACACTTGGCTAGAATAAATTGGTCAAAATAATAGGTAAATGGATGGATAAATTAAAATATTTTAATCTTGAAATCAGGCCCACCAAGATGGTATGAGGCCAAGGAATCATCTAGATCATGACTGAAATAAATATATGTGTTCACATTGATTATATTAATGAAACACAAGTATCTATAGGTGATTTTTACACCCATATTATCCACTACCTATTACATGTGCATGTCCCCTTGTATTAAAGAGAGAGAAAAATCAATCCCTTAGGATCAAATCAACTCATTACATGATTAAAAGGGAATTTTGAATAAGAATAATAATGAGGGAATATATTTGATATGTGTATCATTAGAATAATCTATAGACATCCTAAATAATCTACATCCGAAGATAAGTAGTATACATCCTTATAGAAATGCTATAGGTCACAAGATATTGAGGATAAGATTATACTAGCCTACTATTTTCAAAGATTCTCTTAATAATATTAGAATATGTCATGAATGGAAAGTATTTAAAAATAGGGAAGCACATACAACCATGCCAATACATACTATGATTGAAGTATGTAATTTTGTTCGATGTGGTCTAAAATTTGTTAGAGTAATTAATTGAAATTATTCAACAAGACACAAATTTATTTTAACAACTACTGATTATTATACTAGGTAGACAAAGGTTATGTCAATGAAGAATTTTAGAGATTAATATGTGATTAAATGTCAAAAATAAAACATATCAAATATATTTACAAAACCAATTTATTTAGTCTATGATAACAATCCATCCTTTCTCAAAATAATTTACTAAGTGGGCCTACAATAATTAAATTACCATCTAGTTTTCATCAAATTACTATCCATAAGGAAATGGAATTAATGATTCCACTAATAATAATTTTATGGAATCCATAAATAAATAATCATAATACAAACCAACATAATGAAATATACTATTAAAGTATGCATTATGGGTAGATAAAAAAGGCATAAACAAACACTCAAGTCTTAACCTTTCCTATTGGTGTATAAACAACAACCTCAGTTTCCCATTAATCTTAAACTACCAATGTATCATTTCATGCAAGATTATATGGGATATGATGAGACAATTCATTCAAATTTACTAGACATAGTATATATGGAGGATGCACAAATAGAAGCATTTCATATCTAAAATAAGCACCAAGGCATTGTTAAGAGGTGGTTTGATACAAGATCCAAAATCAAAGCTTTAATGATATCATACTTAGTGTTTTAATGGGATAAGGCACATGAAAAAAATAAAATCATGAAAAGTTCACTCCTTTATGGACTAGGCCATATCAAATCTCTAAGTTTATAGGTAAAAATACTTTCCACTTAAAGGATGTCCAAGGTAATGATCTTGCTTTTCCAATAAATGAAAAGTTTTTTAAACATTATTTCATGGCTACTCCACCTAGAAATTATTCAAAATGCATGTAAGTTATACCTTAGTGATAAGATTATATTATATTTATAGCTTTCTTAGATTATATTTCTAATTTTCTTGTATTGTATTTCATATTTTCTAGATTATTTTCTCACATTCGTATGATATATTTCCCATTTACAACATTTCCTTTTTTCTAGAGTACTTGTTTTGATTCCATAGGATAATTTGTTTAAATTTATAAAAAACTAATGATTTTTTGATATAATTAAAATTATCTAAATAAAGAGGGCTAAAATCAAATTCAAATGGTATATGTGTAGAATATTCTCATTGCGTTTGGGGTTCTTAGATCAAGCTATGTGTCATACTTGAGAGAAAAGTTTTATTTGAATTGGATAAATTTACTAGACTATTGAAAGTTACTCTAATATTTTCATTTAAATTTTATAAATACTTCTCATTATAAAAGATTAACTGCACACTTAAATATTTAATACTTATTTTAAAGATTATACACATTGATTAAGGTCAAAGAGTGATTAAATATCTAATTTGGGAGAAACATTATATTCCTATAAACCTAGCCAATAGTGATACATAACACTTCTCCCAATAAAGGTTCAAGACAAATAAAAACTCATATAATAGGGGTGATTTAATTATCTCTATTGAGGCTATGCACACCTAGCTAGTGGTAGAATAATGCTTAAAGTGGAATCAGAGGTATCTTTGTCAAGGCTATCGATGTTCGGTTGGTAGTAGGAATAATATCTAGATTCCCTTGTTTTAGTACTTAAAAAATAAATACTTTGGGTAAATAATATCAATATAATTTTCAGATTTACCTAAATCCTTGCTAAAACTCTCATTACAAGGAAGAATGAATTTCCATAGAATCACACACAATATGAAGTTTGAGAAGGGTTAATATGTTGCATGATTATGTTTGGAGTCTCTTCTAATTTTATGACATATTAATTTATGGTAAAATTTAAATTTGTGTATGACTAGATAAATATTATAGGTTCTCAAATACTCTATATTATTTTCCCACCGAGTTGCTATTTGTTGTGACTAACACAGGGTAGCTTCAATTTTTTAAGAAGGGGACCCAATTTTCATTTAGAAGTTTCATGATCATATCTTATGTATTGAATGTCTATGTATAGATCAAATGAAAATAATTTTAATACATCGATAACTATTCAATTCTATTACAATAACTATAAAGAAGACTATGTTATAGTGTTAAGGATCTCCAAGTTGATTTACATTTTTTGTATCATGTTGAATTTTGGTTGATGTTTTTATGGATATCTTAGACCTCATATTTTAAAATTTCAAAGTGAGACCATTTTAAGGTTCAAAAATGTTTTTTATTAATTAAAATATTTTACAAATATTTCATGCAATCAATATTTAGATAAGCTAGCTATGATTTTGATTTGTTTTACTAACTTACTTAATATAGTGTATTTTTTGAAGTTATTTCTTTGTCTAAAGTCTATAGTATATCCCTAAAATCATGAGATATTGACACCTATATTCATCTAACTTAGTCAATCATGATATTCTAATTTATAAGTCTACCATTCACCTAAGCAAGCGAGATTAAGCCACACATCATAGCCTCACATATACACTGTCTAAGGTGAAAGACATAGTTTAATGATTCATATGGGTGCCTAATCAAATGAGATGATGCCACTTTTTATCATCTCAGTGACCTTTATATCTTGAAACAATCATATATGTTATGAGTATTAGATAAATTTAGAGTAGTGTAGACCATCCACATGTCACGATCCCACTTATTAATAAATTTCAAGTCTATATATAATTTTTAAAGCCCTGAAGACCATCTAGAATAATGTGGTCCATCCATGTGTCATCATCTCAACAATCCATGACCTACTAGATCATGATAAAAAAGTTAGAGTATGGGAAAGTGAACCATCAACATGGCACAAAGAATGACACACTTGTGGCTCTATAATTTGAAGCTAAGCTAGGGCAGTTGTGCCCTAGCTATTCTAGGCCGTGGTTTGTATTGTGTAGGAGCAGAGTGGAGGGTCAGGCACATGGGAGTGGTTTTGAGGCATCAAACAATCAAAACATACCAAGGAGGGCATGGCTATGGTTCAGTAGGAGCCTTAAAGGACTGTGCCTGGGAGGAGTTTTAGCGAAGCTATGGGTTTGCACAGAATAGGGCAGCAAGTTAAAACACTTGGAAAGGAGCTTTCTTCCCAGACTACTGATGCTATGGATTGGAGCTTGCCTATAAGATATCATATCATGAAGATTAATGGGTGCTTAGAGTAGTGTAAGGAGCATCCTAAACTAGTAATCCCCTTTGATATTATTTTTGAGGATGTGGAATATTATTCTAAGCACTCACTGTATTGTAAGTTTTTGGGATTGAGAGTATCCCTTCAATTCCTAGAGAGGTGGGCCAGGAGAGTGTGGGAACCAGAGGGAGAAATGGAGGTCATGTTATTGGAAAATAATTAATTCATGGTGACATTTTCATGCCTAGCTAATTGAAATAGGGTTTTTGAGGGGGGGCCTTACTTTTACAATCAGGTCAGACTTTTTATTAAACCTTGGCATGTAGGCTTCAATCCTTCTGAGGAACTACCAAATCAAGTTTTGATGTGGGTTAGGCTACCAAAATTTCCTATCAAATGTTGTCAAGAGGATGTCCTCCAGATGTTAACTTCAATGCTTGGAAGGCTGGTGGGGTCTTCAACATAGACTTTAGGTAAGAAAGTCCTGACATATGCTCGTATTTGCATAGAAATTGATTTGAGTAAACCATTGCTTGATGCAGTGGAGATGAGTGCATGATCATATTCTTGGGTGTAACAACTAGACTATGAGATGCTTCCCTTCAAGTGTTGCTTATGCCATGAATATGGACACTTAGTGCGTAGATGTCTGAAGGCTAAGCTAGTGGAGCAACAACCTCCACTACCACCTAGTAGTACTCCAAGTGCTGAAAAATGCAAGAAGTCTGGGATTAGTGAGGGCAAGGATGTTAATGGCTTTGTTCAAGTAAAGGGTTAAAACCACAATAAAGGCTAGAAGAGGTCCCTTATGGAGTGATAGGAGGAAGACTCCTTTAATAAGTTTGAAGTCCTAGATGATTTGGAACAACAAGAAGTAAATTTGAGATTATTGAGTGTGTAGCAGCTTGTAAGAGGATCAGGATTGGAGATTAATTCAGCCAATCTTCATTCAATTATTCAAGAGGAGTTAGCCTTACCCATGGTCTTGGAGGGGTAGATAGGGGAACAAATGGTGGTGGATAAAAATGGTGATCTAGGATAGAATGTAGAGGAAGTAGACCTCTCAGCAAGGACTGCAGTGGTAGAAGTAGAGAAGCGAGGGAAATTTTCTCCTCACTTGGGCATTCTTCAAAAGGAGGGGAAGAATATGTCAAAAAAAAGTGTTAAAATGGGGCACAAGAAGGACATAGAGAAAATTAAGATGATTGGGGAGACCTTGGTTGACTCAGGTTCGGTTAAGACCCTTAACTCCCACTTTTTATCTCCTCCAAAATGATCATTATTTCATGGAATGTAAGGGGCCTGAACAGTGGCCCTAGACAAAAGGTTGTTCAAAAATTAGTTAGAATTCAAGTACCTAATGTTCTTTTTCTCTAGGAGATGAAGGTTTTAGTGGATGATATGAGGAATATTGCACCTAAGTTATGGAGGCATGGTTTATGTCAGTGCATTGGAGCTCAGGGGTCTTTTGGAGGTGTGGCATGTCTTTGGAACCTGGGTAAGATCCTACCAGTGTCCTAGATTTCCTTTAAGTCCTCTTTATCCATGGTGGCCTCATGCATTGAGTCCAGTGAAGTAGTCCTTTTTTCCAATATCTACGCTCCTACAAATTTCCAAGGTAAACATCTTGTTTGGAAAAATATCCACTTAATTCACTGATTATTTCCTTACCTACCTTAGATTGTTGGTGGGGACTTCAATGCTATTTTGGATTTAACAAAGAAAAGAGGAGGTAATGAAAGGCTAGAACCATCTTCTTTATTGCTCTAGGATAATATTATATCCCTCAACCTTGTGGATATCAAGCCTGGCAATGGATGCTTTACTTGGAATAATAGAAGGCTGGGGGACAGATGCATAGTTGAGCGTATAAATCAATTCATGACCTCCTATTATTGGGTGGGGATTTGTGGTCATCTAGCATGGAGATACTTGATTGGAGAGGTTTAGACCATTAGCCCATTAAATTGACAATTGCTTCATCCTATATGCCTTAGAAGCCACTGTTCAAGTTTTAGCTCATGTGGTTAAGGGACCCAGACTTGTTTGGGTGCATGGCAGATTGATGGAGGATTGGCAGGCTTGCTGTTGGAACAACAATGTACACTTTTGCTAAGCTACTCCAATTTTTTGAGTACCAACTCAAAAGGTGGAACCAAAAAAATTTTGGTAACATCTTCCAAAGGAAAAATGAGGCTCAAAGGGAGCTGAGCGCCATTACCAGATTCATTAGGGAGGAAGGGATGAATGAGTTTTTGTTGAGGGAGGAAGCCAGGGCTTTAAAAGCATTGGAGGAATGGGAGCTAAGAGAGGAAATATTTTGGAAACAAAAGGCCTAGATTGATTGGCTTTAAGAGGGGGATAAGAATACTTCCTTGATTTTCAATTTGGTCTGAGCCAGATAGCATGGTAATGTGATAACTTCTTTGGTGGTAGATAGCGGGGAGACTATCTCTTCTATGCAAGGTATCTTTAATAAAATAGTGCAATATTTTGCATCTCTTTTCAAGGAGGAAGCACAGGGGGACTCAATAGTTGAGGATCAAGTCCTTTCTTGCATTCCTTCTTTGGTGACCATGGATATGAAAGTGCATCTGATGAAGGAGATATCCATGGAGGAGTTAAAGAAAATTGTTTTCATGATGCTGAAAGGTAAGGCACCTAGCCCAGATGGTTTCCCAATTGAGTTCTTCTAGGAATTTTTGGAAATCATCAATTTAGACTTATTGGTAGTTGTTCAAGAGTCCTAGAGGAACAAGCAAATTCTTAGGGCTCTGAACTCTACCTTCCTAGCTCTCATTCCCAAGGGAGAGGGTGCTGATCGGTTGAGTCTTTTTTGACCCATTTCCCTCTACAATGTCACTTACAAAATTATATCTAAGCTGATTGTTGAGAGGTTAAAAAAGTGGCTGCCATCACTTATTTCTAAGGAGCAAGGAGGTTTTGTGGAGGGCCGATAGATTCTAGATGGGGTGGTGGTGGCAACTGAGACTATCCATTCCATGATCTAGTCTAATGATAAAGTGATGTTTATCAAACTAGATATGTCCAAGGCCTATGATAGAGTTCAGTGGGCATTTCTCCAGAAGGTCCTATGTGCCTTTGGTTTTGAGGAGGATTATATATGGTGGGTTATGAGTTGTGTGAACTCAACCTCTTTTTCAGTTATGATCAATGGTGAACACTCCAATCTCTTTGGGGCTTCTTGTGGGTTGTGGCAAGGGGACCCTCTCTCTCCTTACTTATTTCTTCTATTGGCAGAAGGCTTGGGTCAGTTGATCAAAAGGAATGTGGATGAAGGAGCTATTCAAGGTTGGCATTGTGGTGGGAGCCTCCCAGTACAATCCCACCTCTAGTTTGTGGATGATGTGGCTTTAATGGGCATGGCTACCATGAGGGAGGCATCTAACATCCACAAAAGCTTAGAAGTTTACCTTGCCACATCCGAACAAGTAATTAATGAGGGTAAGTCTTCATTCTTTTTCTTTAACACCCCACCTTCCATACAAAGAAGAGTGGCTCATATCCTCAGGTTCCAAATTGGGAATCTCTGACTACTATATCTTAGGATTCCAATCTCGGCTGGCTGGCAGTCCAAAGAGTCATGGATGGCAATTTTGGACAAGTTTTGAGGAAAAGTGAATCATTGGACCCACCGTTGGTTATCCTTTGTTGGTTAGGTGTAATTGATTCAATCAGTGGTGTAGGCTCTTCTTATTTATAGGAGCATGATATAGGTGGCACCGATGAGCTTTGTTAAGGAACTAGACTCCTTAACAAGATATTTTTTATGGGTTGGTAATTTATCCTCAACCAAGTGGAGTCTTATTAAGTGGGAGGCAGTTTACAGCCTAAAGAGGTATGGTGGTCTAGGATTATGGTAATCCATGTTATTTGTTATTGCTTTGGTAGCTAAGCTATACTAGCATTGGTGTGTGGAATAGGAGCGGGTTTGTGCTAGAGTCTTATCCCACAAGTACTTATTTAGGATCCCCCAGAAGGATATCTCATGGTATGATTTGACAGGTAAAGTCTCTATGATTTGGGTGACTCTCAAGAAAGGTGCAACGTTGATTAAGAGGGGCCTTTTTTGGATCTACAAGAGTGGGGTTAAGGCTTATTTCTGGCATGATTCATGGGACGGTTACCCTCCCATCATTATCCAATATCCTTAGCTAAGTATTATGTCCCAGAGGTTCTATAAAGTTGGATGGATAAGGGTGTGTGATTATAAATCTTGAGCCCTTCAGGGGTAGTTGATGGAAGTAAGATGGAAGTCCCCAGAGGAGTGGCTGATTCTTGGTATGGAGGCAGAGTGCACAAAACTATAGTATATTCTATCATGTCACAATTGCAACACACTTATGGATAGTGATGTGTTAACTTGGTCTCCGAATCTGAAGGGGAAGTATACTATGTCTTCTGGTTATCAGGAGCTGATTTCTCAGTAGTATGAGGGTCGAGAGGAAGTTTAGTGGTGGAAAAAAGTCTGGAATGGATTCTCCTAGCCAAAGTGTAATTGTTTTATCTAGACTTTAGTATGGAACAGATGTTTAACTTGGGAAAATATTTGGAAGAGGGGCTTTGCTAGCCCTTTGAGGTGTGTACTTTGTAATCGTGAGGAGGAAGATTCCCCTCACCTTTTCTTTTGTTGCTCTTTCACTCTACATTTATGGTGAGATGTGTGGAGGAGCCATTGTATTCATGCAGTGTCCCTGGCTAATTTTTGGTCTAGATTGGGTCAACCACCCTCTTCGACCCCCTTCTTGTAGGATGTGTGATAAATGGGCCCTATTTTCCTTTTGTGGCAAGTATGGCTAAAAAGGAACCACAGGATCTTTTGGGATGAAATAATGGAGATTCAATAGGTTTGGAATAGAATTAAAGGAATGATTTAGGAATATATTGAAGTGAAGAGTGAAGTTACTTTGTCCTTGAAGAGGGGGGATGCTGAGACGGTGGATAGGTTTGGCAGATGGGGGCTATCTCCAATTTCAACATGTGTTAGGAGAAGTATTTGAGGGAAGCAAAAAGTTCAATGGTTGCATAAATGGCTACCCCCACCCACTGGTCTTTTGAAAATTAATATGGACAGATCTTCTAAGGGCAATCCAGGGTCGGCTGGGATTGGTGGGATTAGTAGGGATTCTTCTAGATCAGTGATTTTTATTTTTTTGGCATATCAGGGAGTTCAAATTGTTAATAAGATGGAAGGTTTGGCTATCCTCTATGCCCTAAAGCATGCTTATGCTTTAGGGTGGAGGAGGGTGATCTGTGAAGTGGATTCTCAAGTCCTAATTAATTTTCTCATGGAGAGGAAAATTTCAGAGGTAAGCTGGCAACTAGCCACGATAGTGCAACAAATATTGCAGGTTAGTTCCTTAATGGATTATGTATCTTATGTCCATATTCTGAGGGAGTGGAATAGGGTGGCAAATTACTTGGCCAAATGGGTGTCGGAGGGTAGAGATGACTGTATGGTGGACAAGTGGGAGCAGCTATCATGTGATTTATGTCAAGATTTTGAGTCCATTCTAGTCGAAGAGGTTAGTGGAGTTGAGGCGTGAGGCTATGGTTATTGGTTTTTTGGTATTTGGTTCATGTTGTTGGTTTTGTAATCAGTTGTTTTAATTATTAATAAAGTTTTTACCCCTTTTTATGAAAAAAAAACATCAACATGGCACTATCCTACCAACCCATATTATAACATAGTAAGGTAAATATCCATAATTCAATGACCCTCTGATGAAGCAATATTTCTCCATGTGACATAATACCACTAACCCATGGTCTACATAATGTACTATACAGTATTTCATGCTCTGGGAAATTGAATCCTTGTTATATTTATAAGTGCCATCATGCCTAAGATCTATGAGCAAAGAGGTAAGGTACCAAAGATGGGTTTCAACACCTAATAGATGAGTGATACATTGCCATATATCTTAGACTGAGTTAAGTAATTATAAAATAATGTCTATGTAATTTGTAATCAAAATTAATCTTTGTAAGTGAAAAAATTAAATTTTTTCATGTTGAGATGATGAATTACCCAAAATTTATGAAAATATGCCATGTGGCAATAAAAATCAACTAAAATTTGATAGTGCAAAGTTCAAATTCAAATAGAAAATGAATAAGGGAGTAAAAAAATTAAAGTTGTTATTTTTAATTAATTCACATGAATTAGTAACTCAATGCATTTAATTCTCAAAGCCAAGTTATATATTTGGGTTGTAAAGCATTATTTGATTACATTGCCCCCATGTTATCTTGTACATTTTACTAATTCAATCTCTATATAAACTAAAAGAATTCATCTTTTTAGATAACTTAAATTACTTGGACAATATTAATGGATTCATAATTTTGAGCTCCTCTACCCTCTACATTTTCAATTATAAGCATGACTAAATTAATGGATACATTATTTGATTTATCAGTATTATAACATAAATTTAAACATTACCTAGATATATGGTTAGAAGTGTATGTTATAAAATCACATAGAGTAAGGGAGAAACTATCTGCCCCCATACAATGATATAAGAATGGAATTTTGGCCATTAAGATGGTAAGCCTCCACAACACTACCATGAAAGGGTTGTAATGCATTACATCAACATTATTTATGATTTATTTGTAAATGGGAAAATTTGTGTGAAAATATTTCACTACTAGTGTAATATTACCCTTTTTATCCTACATTAGTGGAAATGTATTTGAGAAATAATATAGGCTCCATGTTCCTGAAATAAGTTATAGACAAGGTATGGTGAATTCATAGTTGCTCACAAATTCAATCAAGGACAAACTAAAGCAATCATAATTTAGCCTAATAAATTTTGTAATTAAAGTCCCAATTTCCTCCATTCCATTATCATTTTGAGTCAAATATTAATAATCACTAAGTCCTTGTTAAATTGAGTATATAGATTTTCAAGAATTTATTATGTTAATGAGATATGGGTCTCATTATTGGAAATTATTTTGAGTTTAGAAAAAAATGTTTCCCTTAGAGAGATAGTTAGCTCCAATTTGATACACTATATCAATAACCCAAAAAATATAACAAATGTATGCTTTTAAATTATGTCATGCTTGGTATATGCCATAATTTTTATATTTCACCAATCCTATGCAAAACCTTGGGAGCTATCCACAAGATACCCAAAAAATAAAGTTTGTGATGAATTAAATATTCTTCACATCTACAAGTTTAGGAGAAAAATTTAAAGACTCATAGAAATATTTTATTTCATGGTGTATAGGGCCATGTATGGGTAGAGCATACTAGGTTATCAAAATATATTAAGATAAACATTAGGAAAATTGGTGATTACTGGTATTACCTTGATTTCACTATAATCAAGATCGAGAGTAATAAGGCACAACCTTTATATTCACCATATATTATTATAGATAAAGTGGTTGAATAGTAAATTATTACATAATTATGTAACAATGTGGACATTAAACTAAGGTGTGATAGACAAGTAAGCTTACATCAAATCCCTCTTAGCATTACCTACATATAGTTGTTTCTGTCAATATTTTTTGCTTTTCTTACTTTTTTGTTTTTTGAAAAGAAAGAAAGTAGGAATGAAGGGTGTAGAAGAATACCTATTAAAGTGCACGTGTTGAATATAGATGACTATGGAAAAATATTCTTTAGATAGTAAATAATACCTATAAATAAGAAAAAACTACCAAAAAAACTTGTTTTTTATACAAGTAGTTGGGTGGATTGCCTAGCGTGAGCTAGATCCTAGAAGTAAAAGCTTTCTAGGAGGCTGTCAATCCACCTTCTTAAAAACACTTAAGTTGGAATGATAAAAGAAGTAGATTTTTCATAAAAAAGAAAATAAATGATAATAAAACAACAAATAACTAAATTTTATACAATAAAGTTAAATGCTTTGCAAAAGATAACTAAATGAATGTAATAGTTTAATTAATACTAATGTTGAAAATTGGTAAAGGTTATGGTTTTGGTTTGGTAAAGTGGTGAGGGTGAAAAGGATTATTTTATTGTTTTAGGTAGATGTTAAAGTTGTAAATTATACAAATGGTTGAATAGATAAATGAGGCAAATAAGTAAATATGGCAAAGGAAAAAGAAAGGTAAAGAGTGAAAAGAGGGAAAAGAGGTAAATGAGGCAAAGAGGTGAAGGGGATAAATGAAATGTAAACAACCACAGGGATTACATGGGATGAATTTGATAAAGAGGAAGATTTTAAGGGCTCAATATTATGGAGGTTAAGAAAAGAGATGGCTGAAGGGAAATAAAGAAAGAACTAAAATTACAAAATAAAGTAAATTACCTCAATGTTGTTGAAGTGGCTTGAAGATGTTGATGATGGTTGAATGTTGAATGTTGATGAAGCTTGAATAAATATTGGTAGAGATTAACTACTTTTATATTTTCTCTTCCAATATGATGATGACCTCCTCCAAAAAAACTTGCAGCAATATGCTAAGAACAAAAGACTAACTTGCCACTTAACCTTTGGTGAAGGAGAGGGCGGTATTTAGAGCATTTTTGTGTGAAGAAACATTCCAAAATAGAGGAATAGTGAAGAAATTATAATTTATCCAAGTGGGATCATGATTTATTCAAGGTGAGGTGGGTGAGGATTCCCATGTGGGTTGGTGAGTATCCAAGTTTGAATGGAATTCATGCACATGGGTTTGAATGAGGCTTAAATACTTCTACCCATCCTTTCTTACTTTCACACAAGCATTTAAAGGGGTGACACACCAAATGTGGAACCATTATCCATGTGGGGGATGAAAATTCCAAGGTGATTTTGGTGGGGATTCCCATGTGGATTGGAAAATCTCCCATTTGGGTTAGTGAGCCTCCATTTGGGCTAAAAGATCAAAAATGGGTACCCTTTATCTTTCCCAAAGTCTTAAAGAGGTAGGTATCTATTTTTGAAGTCTAATTTCATGTGGGAAGATGAAATACATGTTGAATAATGACCCATTAAGGGTAAACTTTCCACATTTCAAGGGGGGCCTTATGATGCTTGAATGAGGTCATCAATCACTTTGGGAAGGGTCCCAAGTAGGGTATGATGTCCCACACCAAACCACATCACTTCCAAGTCACATCACTTGCCATATCACCTCAAAATCACACTCCATGTCATATTCCATGTCACTTTCCATGTCATCATACCATGTCATCATGCCATGTCATCATGAATAGTGATAGTGGATCCCATAGTGAATAGTACTTTTGAATAGTACTTTCAAATAGTGATTTTAAATGATATTTGTGACTAGGAGAATAGTGATTTAGTTGGGTTAAGGGGGTTTCAAGAATGTTTAATAAGTTTTAGGGGATTTTGAGGCATTTAGTCATTAAAAACTATAAATGTACTTTTTTTTTGTCTACATTTTGCCCCTTTTTTTATGCAAATTTCAATTAACAAGCTACAAAACAAAAACAAATCACTTGGTTGAGGGTCAAGAAGCCCCAAGTATGGGAGGATGTGTTTCCCTTCATATTTAGATTTGATGAGGAAAGGTTGAATTGGGTGTAGGTTTGATAAGTAGTTGATGGGGAGGCACTAGGTGGTGCCACAAGGTAGTTAGGTATGTGAAATGCCTATGGGTTCATAAAATATGACTAAGTGAAATAGTCAAGATTACATAGAAAATAAAGGTGAAAATGTTGATAACAAGAATGTTGGGTTCTAAGATAAATGACAAGGTAACTAGTTCCAAACATTGGTCATAACTGATCAGGTTAGTCTTATCAAGGTTCCTAGATAGGGTCAGTGTTGACTCAGGTATCTAAGGTAAGAAGTGACCATGAGAAACATAAATGGTCTAGTTTTTCATGAGGTGGTGAAGACATTTAAAAGTTAAACAAGGCAAGGTTGGTTATTATGTTCAAAATTTATTACAAAAAACACCAATGTTTTGGGTCAAAAGTAACTGATGTCAATGTTAGTTCAGGGTCAAAATCAAGAAAACACCAATTATTCTCACTCTATGGGGATTAATGTGGGAGAGGAGAACATAGTATACCCTTTAGTGGTTATTGAGATAAGGAATTCTATAGATGTTATTTCTAGGAGAAATTAAGTAAAAGGATGGTTGAACACAAATATAGAGTCACCACATAATCAGTCTAATGCGTAGGTAGGAAAATAATGTATGCTTGTGTGTTAGGTAATGTGTGTGTAATATAATAACTATATATGTCTCATGTGACTCCTCGCACCCTAGATAAAATATTACATAGTTTGACATAAACATGTATAATATGTATTAGGTGTTGCTTTATGATGAGGTGGATACTTATGAATGTTATGGTTATGGTTATGAATGGTATGGTGATGGTTTTTTTATTCTCACTTAATGTAAAAATAATGATTATTTTTGTTGCAACACTGGATGCTAAAAGTTGTGATGAAAATATCAACCAAGCATAGTAAGATAAGAATAGGGCATGATGCTTTATTTTTTACCAAGATTGAACATAGACCTGAAGTGGGATTAGCTTAATGAATATAAGCCCTTCGAATGTTATGAATGAATGGTCGTTAGTTGATCAAAAATATTTCTTGATCACATGGTGTCAAGTAAGCTCTAAATCTTATAGATAGTCAAAAGGGAAGATGGGTGATAGGTCGTGTGAAGGGTAATGGGGGATGTGTATGATAACCTCATGTGAATTAGTTTTACCATTCTATAGGTTACCTAAGAATGGTATTAGACAAGTCCATGTCATATGCTAGATGTATACTGATCAATGCAGGAAGTTCACATGGGAAAGCTGATTGTGGCTTTAGAATTGGTTGTGATAGTGGGTCTTTTGCTTTATTGTTGTATATGGTTATATATGGGAAGTTGATCAATGTGAGAAGCTTCCATTATATTTTTATACTTTTTACAAAGTTAACTCATCCATATTTTTAGGGATTGGTCTAAGCTTATTGGCTTTGTTTTAATGTTCTTAATAGTTATCCTTCAAGGGAGTAGTCTACCTTACATGTGGAAATTTTTATTTTGTTTTTGGGTAGTTATGCTTCAAGGGAATAGTGTACAATACTTAAGGTATTGACCTAATTAATTATTTTAAGATGAAATGTGTTTAGACATAGACTAATCCAATTAGGTTTAGATGTTTACCTTTATGAGGGTAAAACGTTACACAAGAAATTTAATGATATTTGAAAGGGTGTGGTTTTGAGAGACAATGACCATGGGATTCCATCTTCTTAAAGATGAAAATTATCCATGATAACCATGTTATGGGTAGAGACATGGTACCCATATTTAGGATTGGGCTATGACCATGACGGTTAATTACATGGTTCTATGTTGTAATCAATTGTACTCAAAATGGGAGGAGGAAGGTGTGTGAAGGTTAAAATCTTATAATCAAGTGATGAGACTAAGTTAGATAAATAGGTGAGCTTGATCCTTCTTTAAAAAAAAATGGACATAAATGTAAATCATTGAGAGGCTTAGGTTCTAGTTTGCCTTTGAGAGAGGACAAATGATAAGCTCTTAATCTATACTTATATGTGATGATGTAGGGTCTAAGATAATTGAAAGAAAACTTGCCTCGTTTACTCCTCTCCATGTTGGTTTTTTTTTAGGATTAGATCTCTGATATTGAATTCTTGTTGTTTGAGGTGATTTTTATAATCACGTGTGATACACTCTTGTTAGATATGGAAGTGGGTGAGGGCTGATAAATGATGCTCATCAAGTAGCTTAAGTTGAGCTGAATGATGTTGACAAAAATATTCCTAAAAAATGAGTTCCTTTAAAGATATGTGAAGAGAGGAGATCTGGACTTTAAGAGTTAAGACTACCTATAGTAAAAAGACTAGGGAGAAAGGGGAGGCACCCATAGAGGTTTGAATTCTAGTGTGATAAGCCCATAAGGTGAATGGGATGTGCAAGTGCCAATCTTGATCTGAACTGCTGACAACTTTGGTTATTATTTTGGTGAGGGTTTTATTAGAGGCTTATAATTATCCATTTTATTATGTTTTTTAAGGTGAGAAAAATATTCAATGCCAAATTCATCACATAAACTTTGAACTTGCTTGTTCTTGAAGGATTTACCATTATTGGTGATGATCTTATGAGGAACACCAAACTGGTAGATGATATGGTGGTTGATAAAGTTGATAATCTTTTTTATTTTGGTAGAGATTAGAGTAATATCTTCCACCCATTTGGTGAAGTATTAGGTGGTTGTGATGATGGATCTATACTGCTATGAAGAATGAGGGTTAATTTCCCCAATGAAATTGAGTCCCCATTGAGAGAAAGGCCAAAAGTCCTTAGATACTTGGAGGTTATTGGCTAGTACATGATGTAAATTAGCATAATTTTGACATTTAACATAGTTTTTTACATAATCATAAAAATCCTGGTTAAGGGTGGGCCAATAGTAACCAATTTGAAGGATATGTTTAGCAACCACTAGGTCACTAAAGTGTCCCCCACATATCCCATCATGTGTTTCGTTGATGGCATGGGATCCTTCATGGTTACATAAGCAATGAATAAGGAGACCATCAAAACCACATTTGTAAAGGATTCCCCCTAGTATGGTGTAATCAGAGGTACTCTAAATAAAATCTCTTTGGGCATTCCTAAAGAGGTTGGGAGGAACAATGCCTAGGTTGAGGTAGTTGAAAGTTTGGTCATACCAAATGTTGGATGGGGATTCCTCTACATTAAAAATGGTAGGTAGATCAGATTATAAATAAGAGGGTGTGGTTAAATGATGAAGAGTGATGAATATTTTGGAATTAGAAGGTTGATAAGGGATTTGAGAAGTAAGGTAGGCCATTTTATCCACAAATTTATTGGTAAAATAGGGAATGGATTGGACTAGGTAGTGTTCAAATGATTTTAAGAGTTTGCCCACCAAAATTTTGTATTTTTCCAATAAATCATTCTTAAATTGATAGGATATATTGACCTAGTTGACCACAAGTTGGTAATCATCAAAGACATGGATTATCTTAATTACCAAGCTTTGAGTAGTTCAAAGACCTATCCTAAGACTTCATACTTAGTCATATTATTTGTGAATTAAAAGCCAAGTTTGAAGGAAAGAGGAAGGTGTTAAACATCAAGAGAAATGAGAATAATTTTGGCATCCCCTCCTTGTTAGCATTTTGAGCCATCAAAGAACATGGTCATTTGGTAGGTTATGTCATCTTCTTGAAAAAGAGTTGTGATAAACTCATCTGAAAAGGCAAGAGGAGGTGGTTGGTCATTTGCTAGAGGAGCTTTGGCCAATTGATCAATAATGACCTGAGCTTTAATTGACTTCTATTGGTGGAATTCAAGGTCAAATTTAGCTAGGATCATGAGCCACCTAGCCATACACTGATTTTGGTATGGTTTAGAGTGCATGTATTTGAGCGGATCAATATTAGTGATGACATAGGTTTTATGGTTAAGAAGGTAGTGGTGGAGCTTGGTGGCCACAAAGGTTAATGCTAATCAGAGTTTCTTGATGTGTGTATCTCGAGTCTCAAATTTTACAAGTGTATGGCTGATGTAGTATATGGATTGTTCTTTGTGTTGTTCATCTCGATGAGCCAACATTGCCCCTAGGGAATGGTTGATGGTAGAGATATATAGGTAAAAAGGGTGTTCATCCTTAGGAGGGGTGAGGATAGGTGGTGACAAAAGGTATTATTTGAGCAAATTAAAGGCCTTTTGAAAATCACTATTCTATTTGAAAGAGACATCCTTCTTCAGAAAGTGATGGAATGGTTGGCATCAATCTGAAAGTTGGGAAATGAAATAGTGAATGGATTGAAGTTTTCCTTGAAGCCTATAGAGCTACTTAAGATTGGTTAGAGGAGGAATGTCTAAAATTACTTTGAATTTATTAGGGTCTACTTCAATTCCATGAAGAGAGATAATAAATCCAAGAATCTTTCCTGAAAGGACCCCAAAAATGCATTTTTTAGGAATTAAGTGAACATTATAATGGATGAGGCATTCAAATATGATCATAATAATAGTCAAGTGGTCTTGTTAGAGTTTAGATTTATCAAGAAGGTCATCCAGATAGTATTATATGATCTTATGGATGATATCATGGAAAATATAAGTCATGGCATGTTGATAAGTTGCACCAACATTATTTAACCCGAAAGGCATGAATCTATAGTATAAATTTGCCTAAGGGGTCATAAAGGTAGTTTTATGTTGATCTTCAGGGGCAATCAAGATCTGATTATAACTCAAAGACCCATCCATGAGAGATAACATCTCATGGCTAGCTATAAGATCAACAAGCTAGTCAATGCTAGGTAAGGAGAAGTCATCCTTCGGGTGGGTGAGGTTAAGTTCACAAAATTCCACACAAATGCAGAAGCCCCCATTGACTTTGGTGATATTTATGATGTTTGAGACCCATTGGGCATAATCAATGGGTTGAATGAATTTTATAGATAAGAGACATTAAAGCTCTTCTTTGATGAGAAAGGCTATGCAAGGATGCATGTGTAGAAGTTTCTATTTAAGAAGCTTAGCATCACTGTGAGTGACTATGTTATGGGTAACAATGGTGGGGTCAATCCCAAGCATATCATTGTAAGACCAAGTGAAGGATATGATTTTGTCTTGGAGGAAAGAGGAGAAATCTTGAAGTTCCTTAGTATTCAATGATTGGCCCTATTTTACATTGTAGGGGTTATTCAAAGTGCCCAAGTTAATATCAATGGTAGATTCATTCAACATAATCAGGGCCTTAGGAGGAAGGGATTTATGGCTAGAAGACTCCCCTATACCTATGTAGGTAAGATTGGAAACATCATCTTGATGTTGGATGGTATTAATGGTGGGAGAATCATTCTCTGCCATTTTAGGATGTATGAGTAGAAGGAATTTAGTTTGGCCACTCTTATAGTAGATGAGAAGGCCAAAACTCATAGTATTGATAAAAACTGTTAGGAGGGATAATATTAGTGTCTTTAGATGGAGAAAGTGATTGGGTTGGTAAGGATGGGATACCTTCCTCTATGGTGGCAATGGGTTTGGGTGAATTGGTGGATTCTTAAGTTGGTTCATACCCAAGGCCAAATGACTTATGAGGTTGCAAAGTTTTGAAATGGGGTAACTCATGAGGCCCTTATTTATAGCAACCAAGGCCAAATCTTTTCAAAGCACATCTATGAAGATACAACTTATTGAACTCTAGTTTGCTAAGATAGGAAAAAATAGAGGTAAATGGTTAGATGGATGATGTAGTGGTAGGGGTTGGAAGTGGTTGATAAAGTTCCCCATAAATGAAATTCATTTGATGGTTAGGGATACCAATGGGGATGATGGTTCCAATGTTAGGGTCATAAGAAGGGTCATATCTAAGATTCCCATATTCTTGGGGGGTAAGGAAGGCATATAAGGCTAAGATTTTATATTCCCCCAAATAAATAAATTGGAATGTGGTTATCATAGGGTATTCTATAGGAATCTAGGAAGAGGGGATAAATGAAATAGTGGAAGCTTCATCAATAATAGGTGTGGAAATGCTATAAGTTTTGGTTTGTGAGGTTGTGTTATTGGTAGATGGTTGTGTGATGGATAAATGAGGAAGAGGGACATCATTGGGCTGATATGTCACATTGTAAGATGTAAAAGGACTAGGGTCAGCTTGGATAGTCATAACTTGCACTTTGTGTTCAAACTTGATGCATCGATATAGGGTGGAAGGGACACAACTCATAGCATGAATCCAAAGGTGTCTAAGTAAAATGTTGTATTGAAACTCTCCTTCTACAAAATAAAAGAGTTTGGGAATAGTATGATGCCCTACACAAATGTGGAGGATAACTGTGCCAAAGTTGGTAACCATAGTATGATTGAAATAATGAAGAACCATTGAGCTTTTAGACATGATGTTTTCAGATAATTATAGTTGGTCATAAGCATGGTAGGAGATAATATTGATGATATCTCCCCCATATATCATCACCCTTTTGATGTAGGTTTGATTGATATATGTCTTAATGAAGAGAGGGGGATCAAGATCATTTGAATGGATAGAAGGTATTTTTGAAGGTGACATGGTTAGAAGTCTGAAGGGTACCGAAAAAAGTGGCTAGAGGCTAAGGATCATTAGGTTGGACCTTAATGGATTTTAGAACCTCAATAAGTACTTGATGGTGATGGGGAGAGGTAAAGATTAACTCATACAAACTCATCTTTGTTGGATTTTGGTAAAGTTTCTTGAGGATAGATTTTTAGATGGATATTGTATATGGGTTAGGGTATGGAGGGTTAGATGGAGATGCACCTAAGATAGACACATTAGGTTTGTTTGAAGATGGAAAAGGTTGGGTATTATTAGATTGAGATTTTGAGGAGGGGTAAGTCCAAGGAATGGATGCCTTAGTCTTCCCTTTATCCTTTTTTTAGGCCCAAGATCAGGTAACGATGTGAATAATGTGGATAAGGAGGTTCTCTAGGTTGGATGGTTGCTTCAGTTCCTTCTCTTCATTTTAGGGTGAGATCAAAGATTGGATGGGTTGAGTATGTGGTTGGATTGGCAATTGGGATGGAGGAAGTTTGTCTGATAATAAATCATAGTCTTTGTACAAGTTTTGAACTAGCATTTGGAGAGATTTATAGTTCTCGGTGTCATGTCTTGGTACCCTATGATATGCACATATCAAGTTATCATTAAACCAAGAGGGTTTAGTATGTGAAGGGTTAAAGGGTTTGATGGGTGGTAAGCTCAATGAATAAGTTTGAAGTAACCATTGAAGGATGGTCAAGTAATATTTGGCTAAAGGTGGAAAAGGTTTATTGGTTTTTATTCTGGGTGTTGAAGTAGAAGGTTATGGGGACATGGGTTTTGTGATAGGTGTTTTGGGTAAATTGGTATACTTGGTTGATAGTTTTGGTTTGGGTAAGGTGGTTGATGAGCTAGAGGCAAATGATGATAAGGTATTTAACTTACGAATTATTGGTGTAGTGGGGAAAGGTGCTTTAGAGAGAAAGTATGAAGGTGTGACAAATAAAAGCAATGGGTTTTGGTAAAAATGATGGGTTTTGTGTTTAAGGTAGATGTATGGGGACCCATAATGGAGGGCAAGGTTGAGGGATGTAAAATCCAAGGTTTTGGGCCCTTTGGTAGTTTTACCTCTTTGGTTGTTTTAGTTGTGGGTTTTCAAGGGGATTTGGTAACTTTAGTTTTCTTGGTGGGTTTAGGTGTTTGAGGTTCAATCAATTTGGAAGGGGTTTTGGTTAGTTGGGTGGAGGTTTTAGTTGGTTTAAAAGGGCTAGGTTGGTCTATTAAAGAAGGGATTAGAAGTTCCAATTTGGTTCCCTTACCTTTATCTTAACCTTTGATAAAATGTTTTGCAATTAGAAGTTGGGTAGATGGAGTCATCTTCTCTTATGGGATAGCTTGCAAAGAGGGGGTGGATGGTTCTGAGATAGGGGAGGTAGGTGTGGCATCCTCTAATAGAAGTGTGAATATGGTTGCTTCCTTTGTTTGGGTGTCCAAAGGAATAGAATCCAATATTTTTTCTTCCAATAGGGGAATGGGGAAAGAAGCAGTTGAGGTAACATTTTCTTCATCAATGGGTTACTAGTAACCACATTAATAGTATGTGCCTCATGAGATGATTCAGATTTATTTTCATGATGAGGGGTAAAAGGAGCATGATTAAGGAAAGGTTTGTAGAATATGTCAAGGGCTTAGTTTGGTGACACATTAGGATTTTCCAATGTGAGCTCCCCCTTGTCAATGAGGGATTGGACAAGGTATTTAATGTTATTGCACCTATTGATGTCATGTCCTGTGACTAGGTGAAAATCACAATGACCATTCTCATTAAAAAAGTCGAGCATGGGGTGAGAAGTATAAAACTATTGGGGTGGTTTAATTGGTGGAATTTGGATGATTTTGGCTCTTAGTAACTTTTCCAAAATGGAAGGATAAGGATCCCCAAGTGGAGTTAATAGATTATGGTTATTCCAAGTTTGGTTCCTTTGGTTCTGGTTTGGATAGTTGAAGGGGTCAGAGGTTTGGTTCTTTGGGTTATGTTGGTTGGTAGATGGTGAAGGTGTGGCTTTGAGGACAATAACATTGGTGGTGTATTTTCTCTTATAATTGGTATTGTTTGTGTTGTTTAGTTTTGAAGGAGAGGGCTCATTGGTTTTGTAAGTTGGGTTTTTGTTCTTCAACTTTAAACATCCCTCATCAATGGCTCTATTCTCTATTTTTCAAGCCATGGTAAAAGCTTCATCGAATGTCTAAAACTTTGGACATGTAATGTGGATGATATATGTTTTGCACATGCCCAAGAAAAAATATCTATAAGCTCAGGTTTAGGCAATGAAAAGGAAAGTTGGTTGATTAGGCTCCTCCAATGAGCCACAAAATTAACAATAGATTAATCTTCAAATTTTATAATGGAGTAGAGGTCAATAATAGAAATGTTTTTAGATATATTGATCAAGAAGTGATGTAAAAAAGTTTGGGCTAATTGGGTGAAGGAAAAGATGGAGTGTTTTGGGATGGAACTATACCAATCTAATGCTAATCCAAATAAGGACATAGGAAAAGTACAAAGGAAGAGAACATCATCATGGGAAATCAAGTAAAATGTGTGCCTAAATTCTCTTAAATGTTGTTGGGGGTCCTCCTTGATTTGAAATTTAGAGAATTTTGGCAATTCCCATTATTGAGAATATGGTCAGAGAGGGACAGATGGGTGGATGGGTTCATTGCAAAGCTGGCCATAAGAGATATGGTTATGTGATCCCAAGATGGATGATTCAAGGGTAGTCATCTTATCCATTAACATCTTGACCAAGTTCATTTGGGGTTGTTGGGTTGGATAGGTATATGACATGTTTTGTTGGGGCTGGGTGACATGGGAATAACTAGTGAATGGTTGGGATGATGTTAGGTGTGTGTGTGAGGTCACGTAAGGTTAGGTGGAAGGTGAGGGTATTGTACTTGTGTGTTAGTAATATATTGATAAGATTTCATGGATATGTTTTGGAAGGTTGAGTTTTGGGGACTTATGTGTGGCATCAAAGTGATTAGTGGGTTAGTTAGTTGAAGGTGAGTAGTGACTAAAGTGCTTATAGGGGGAAGTGTTTGTGGTATAAATAGCACTAGATTTTGATATTAGGTTGTGGCTGAGGTATTGGTTGCTACCAAAGTGAGGATGGAAGAAGCAATGGAGGATAATTCCATAGTAGGTGGTGTGTAGGTGACTAAGGGTAGGGTTAAACCCACTTGGGGTGTGACCAGAGGTGTTTGGTTGTGGGGTGGAAGGTTGGTTTGCATTTGGGTGGATGGGATGTTGGAAGAGGTGTGGGTCAAAAATGTTTGGGTTGAAGTGGCACCCACCATAAGGTGTGGTGCCACGTAAAGAGGGGGTTAGATAGAGGAAATCAAAGAAAAAGGGGTGCAATGTGGTATGGTATTGAGGTAGTGTTATAAATCCACCTGATTATTATCAAGGAAGGTAGCAAAGTTAGGATATCCTTCAGATATGATTGGGACCCTAGATGGAGAGGGAGGAGGGGAACTCTCAATGTCTAAGGTATATTCCATAGGTGTGGAATAAGATGGGAGCTAAATAACTTGATTTCTAAGTTATTGTCCAGTAGTAACCATATGAGAAAACAAGGAATGAAAAGGTGAAGCTCTCAACTCAAACAAGAAGCAACCAAAAAGATTTCAAAGCAATCAACACAAACACTATAAATGTGTTTAGCCTAGGATTACTTTTAAATAACTTTTAGATTATGCCTTATAGAGTGTGGAGGGGAAGTTAATTTGATATTGGTACTAAAAAGGCAATCTATATTTGGTTTTGGATTGTTTAGACACTCAAAAGAAAGATTTATATTGAACTTCAGTACGTAGCTTGGCATTAGAGCCTACCCCCTCACTTCACAATCCCATGATGATAAGTATGACAAGTTATTAGCCAAGATATACCGAGTCCAGAGTTTATACTCAACTATAGAGCTAAATTGGTTCTCCCTTTGGTGGTGAAATTCAAGTGGGATAGTTGGGAGGGGTAAGGTTAGCGTTAGGTGATGAAATACCAGTAGGTTCTTGTCTCAAGTATTTTTTTGATGTGTTTATTATTCATTGGTTTGGCTAAGTGTGTGAAGACAAGTGAAAGCTATTATAAAATTATTGTTCCTCCTAGTTACTAGATGAACTAAGATCAACAAGTAATTCAATGAATACAAAGTGTTTGTTTTAAACCCAAAATAAAATTTCAGATTTATTTAAATGCACACAAAATATATAAATGAAAGATGAGAATTCAAGTCCTAATCCTAGGATGATTGTTATTTTTATTTCTTTTAAAGATGCAAGCAAAATAAACTTTAGCTTTTCTAAAAATGCAACTAAAACTTACGTGTTTTTTTAGTAAGAAAGAAAGCTTAATTTTCATAGAATGAAACTAAATAACTTTCACTAATGGGATTATAAAATTCATAACATATCTATGAACCCAATAAAACTCAAGGGTGCCATTTGGCATGCCAAAATGTTTCTCTCAATTTTTTTGCTTTTCTTACTTTTTTGTTTTTTGAAAAGAAAGTAACTAGGAATGAAGGGTGTGGAAGAATACCGGTTAAAGTGCATGTGTTGAATCCAGATGATTATAGAGAAATATTATTTGTATATCTAATAATACCTATAAATAATAAATCACTACCACAAAAACTTGTTTTTTAGACAAGAAGTTGGGTGGATTGCCTAGCATGAGCTAGATCCTATAAACGAAAGCTTTCTAGGAGGCTGTCAATCCACCTTCTTCAAAACACTTAAGTTGGAATGATAAAAGAAGTATATTTTTCATAAAACACCAAATAAATGATACTAAAACAGAAAATAAATAAATTACATACAATAAATTTAAATTCTTTGCTAAAGATAACTAAATAAACACAATAGTTTAATTAATACTAATGCTGAAAATTGGTAAAGGTTATGGTTTTGGTTTGGTAAAGTGGTGAGGGTCAAAAGGATAGTTTTTTCGGTTTGGGTAGATGGTAAAGGCTGAAATTATAAAAATGGATGAATAGATAAATGAGGCAAATAAGTAAATTTTGCAAAGGAAAAAGAAAGGTAAAGATTGCAAAGAAGGAAAAGAGGTAAATTAGGCAAAGAGGTGAATTCAATAAAGGGGATAAATGAAATGGAAACATCCAAAGGGATTAAATGGGATAAGTGGAATTAAGAGGAATATTTTATGGGCTAAATATTATGAGTTTAAGAAAAGAGAATGCCAAAAGGAAATAAAGAAATAACTAAAATTACAAAACAAAGTAAATTACCTCAATATTGTTGAAGTGGTTTGAAGATGTTGATGAAGCTTAAAGCAATTTTGGCAGAGTTTCATTGCTTTGATATTTTCTCCTATAATATGATGATTAAATCCTCCAAAAAAAACCTACATAAATATTTTAAGAAAAAAATACTAACTTTTCACTTAACCTTGGGTGAAGGAGAGGGGGGTATTTATAGCATTTTTGTGTGAAGAAACATGCCAAAAAAGAGGAATAGTGAAGCAATTATAATTTCTCCAAATGGGCTCATGATTTAGTCTAGGTGAGGTGGGTGAGGATTCCCATGTGGATTGGTGAGTCTCCAATTTTGAATGGAAATCATGCACATGGGTTTGAATGAGGCTTAAAGACTTCTCCCTATCCTTTCTTGCTTTCACACAAGCACTTAAAGGGGTGGCACACCAAATTTGGTGCTATTTTCCATGTGGGGGTTGAAAATTCCAAGGTGAGGCTGGTGGGGATTTCCATGTGGATTATAAAGTCTCCCATTTGGGTTGGTGAGCCTCCATTTGGGCTAAAAGGTCAAAAATGGGTGTCCTTTGTCTTTCCCAAAGTATTAAAGAGGTAGGTATCTCTTTTTGAAGTCTAATTTCATGTGGTAAGACAAAAGACATGTTGAATAATGAACCCTTAAGGGGAAATTAACCACATTTCAAGGGGTCCTTGTGATGCTTGAGTGAGGTCATCAAGCACTTTGGGAAGGGTCTTAGGTGGGGTATGATCTCCCACATCAAGCCACATCACTTCTAAGTCACATCACTTGCAATATCACCTCCAAATCACATACCATGTCACATTCCATGTCACTTTTTATGTCATAATTCCATTTCATCATCATGCCACGTCATCATGAATAGTGACAGTGGGTCCCACAGTGAATAGTGATGGTAAATAGTACTTTTGAATAGTGTTTTTGAATGATATTTATGACTAGGAGAATTGTTATTTAGCTTGGTTAAGGGGGGTTTTAGGAAGTTTTAAGAAGTTTTGAGGCATTTAGTCATCAAAAACTATAAATGTGTAAATTTTTGGTGTCTACAATAGTATACCAAATGGGGTCACCTCATCTCTTTAGGAAAAAATAAAATGCATTATGAGTTGAAAAGGGCACCATTTAGGTACTAGGATACCAATAATAAGGTTAGGTACCACCTCAATAAGTATGAAAATGAATTTAAAATATCCTATGGGCACCAATGGTATAACCATGATTTTATATTTCTAAATGTTGAAAATGATAGTGAGGTTATTATCAAGATGTGCAAGGTTGGCATGTCATGGACCTCAACATCAGTTAATGGTCTTCCTCCTCAACCAAAAATTGAAATGGAAGCAATGCTTTTTTTGAAGAATTAGGTGAATCTAAGGAAAAAGACCCATAATAATATTTGATATCTCTCAAGGTCTCTCCATACTCTCAATTTTTTATGATTCTCAACATGAATTTGATGTATATGGATCTACATTTTCCAATACATCATATGGACTACTTTTTTTTACACCCCTACCTCATTTAACATTAGTAAAAAAGTATGTCTTCCCTCTTTTATTTCATACGTTCCTATTGTTTTTAATTATTTAGAAATAGTTTCTACCATGGATCCACCAATTAATAATTCCATTCCCAATCCACTTCCTCCATCTTTGACTTATATCCCCTTAATTTTCAACTCCACCCACTTCAGGACTAACTCTTACTCCTACTATGCCAACACTAGTGACACATCAAAAGAATCCTAAGATCCATCCTATTTCCCCCAAAGTTGAAAAATAATAAGAAAGGAATGTTTAAGGTATATTTTTCAAAGGGGGCACTATTTATGAGGAATGAGAGGATTTATGAGAGGAAGTAAAACCACTATAAGAACATGAATAAATTGAGTTGGTAGGGATGTAAATTTGTGAAGAGTCATAAGTAGAACAATAGATTGTTGATTTAGATAAAACATAGCTAATATAATAAGATAATAAATAAGAAAAGAATATGGATTCAAAATCAGAGTCTAGATAAGAACTTCCAACCTATGAACTTACATCACCAGTTGCCCCTCGAAGCTCTCCACCTAGGTTCTAAAGTAACAAATAGAAAAGGTGGTTAAGACTACATCGGTCTCTATACAAGAGAAAACAAGGGATTTATGTCACAAGTAGACCCTAATTATTATTAATGTTTATTATATTTTAGATACAAGTCACATATATGGACTCAATTCAAAGGTTTTAATTGAAAAAACCACAATAACAACCTTCACAATTATAACTTTCATTTCCCCTGCTACTTTGAGTGATGTCCAATAATTAATTGTAAGTATGCAAATTCTTGATTATTTGGTGTGTAATTAAATTAACATTACTAAAACTAACATAATAGGAGCCACCAATTATTTAAATTATTTAATTTTTGATTCTCCTAGTCCACTTAAGAGGCCTAATGTATTCATAATGCTAATTCTGTAAACCATGGTCTAATGCCCATTAAATTTCAATTTTCATATTATAGTCTAACCTAATATGAGATATAGTACTAATTTTAACTAAATTTATACCTTTATAAATCATACATCTATTAATGAAGCTAATACACATATTCTTAAGACAAATAAGCAAGTGTGTTTTCAAGACCTATAGTCTACATCCATTTTTGTTGCACGCGTTACTCTTCCTAGGCCATCTACATAATTATGTGTTTCTATTTCTTTGTCTACCCAAACATATTCATCAATTTTATTAATATGCAGGACACTTATAAATACCAATTACATTATTGAGACACCTCCACATAATAATGTCATTGCCTAGAGAAAGGACATCCCATCTTTTCCTGAATTGGCTATATCTTCTTCTTCTTCTCAACCTACTTCAACATCAATTCTCTCATCAATTAAATTACCTCATTCCACCTCTAAATCTACAAAACTTATAGAAGCATAATATATTGTGATAAGTCCTACCTAGATTCAAATATTTTGAGAAGTGGAGGTAGGCATACAAGACTTGATTATCACTAAGAAGCCAAAGGTGAGGTTCCATTTTTATAAGTAGAATAACACATTAAGAAAGGTCAAGAAGAAGAATATATTAGTAGAGTGTTATAATATCTAGGTAGGATAAGGAGAATACATAATATCTCTAAAAAATACAAGGAAGGTCCACCCCATAGACCAAGATGAGTATGAGGAAGATCCTTACAGTTTCTATGATGTAATTGAGAGAGTGTTTAAGCAAATTCTTAGAAATTATGATCAATCAAAGAAAAAATTGTAAGAAATAAATGTTATATAATATTCCATAGATATTATAGATAATTTATAAGTGGAAAATAAAACACTATAAAATATCTATGGTTTAATAAGGCATGCAAGAGCCAAGTCACATCTAGAAAGGGGTAGTGTAATCAAGGAATATAATATAAAGATGGATGTGAGTTCTAAGCTTAATTTTATAGGCCAAGATACTAATAATAAAGCTTATTCACACCTATTTTTTATATCGTACCCACATGACAACCAAAAAATATAATATTTAAGAGTGGCATAATGAAATGCATGCCTTGTTGAAGTAACTCATAAGTCATGAATAATGGAAAGTGTCAATTTGGAAATATACACACACACACACACACACACATGCCTCTAGGTAATCTTGTCCCAATGCTTAATTTTGAGGGTTTGATTTAGGTGGCTACTGATAGTTTTAGGGAAAAATTTGAAGGCACTGTGTATAGAACTAATGAATATATCATATAATTAATTTTTTTTAAAAGGATAAGGTGGCCAAAAAATAAATTTTCAATGTAACATTGAAGGATTTGATGATTATTCATGAAAATATTATGGCCAAATTACCATTTTTATTTAAAAGATCAATCATTGACTATGAGATGATCATGATTGATTTTGAAGAAAGTCATGATTTATACAAGAAGTTGGATGCATTCAATTAAACTCATATTTTGGTAGTTAAATATTTTATATCTTATCCACATCCTTAGTTTCTAAGCTACATTGTAGTGTGGAAATTTAATGGTCCCACTTTTATGACACTTTTAGATACATTTCCACCACTATCTCCATCAACTTTGGTTGTAGCTTCAATTGTAACTGTGACTACAATAACCAATATTATGAACATGAAATCTCCATCATCAAGTGGTGCCACATTAGTATCTTAATATATGTGTGTATGTGTGTGTGTCTTTGATAGTAGTTGGGACTCAAGTATCACCTCTATTTTGGTACACATATATTGTATTTAATAATTCTAGCCAAAGGATAATATTTGTATGTATACATGCCCAATATGCATGAGTTTTGACACTCAATTATTATAATATAATATGTATATTTAGAACTTTATTGAGGATAATTCATCCCCATACCAAGATATATATACTTGTATTCTCTACATTCAAAGAGGAGTAGAATATTGAAATTGAGATAAATAATAAATTTTGAGGATTGTTCTATAAGGTTATCTTCATGTGCTTGTTGATTCTCTAAATATTTTAATTAATTGAATAATTTATATCATGTTGGTATTTTAGTATTTTGATTTTGTATACATTTTTTTGATAAATTTATTCAGATTGTGATAAAACTAATTTTAATGATTTATGTTCATTACTCATAATATCCCTTTAAATATGTTCAAATGTAATCATACATTTTTAGAAACCTTCAATTATGAGCATTGAGGTATACTA
Organism: Torreya grandis; assembly: GCA_037957365.1. Taxonomy (NCBI): domain Eukaryota; kingdom Viridiplantae; phylum Streptophyta; class Pinopsida; order Cupressales; family Taxaceae; genus Torreya; species Torreya grandis. The sequence goes on from JARHVA010006770.1 coordinate 503,477, forward strand.
TATTTATTTATTTGGACATATAATTGTGTTTTTATGTCTTTTTTGTTGATAACAACCTATATCAATCATTAGTTCCTAATCATTTTTCCAAATGAAGGGTTTCATATATCTTTGGTTTACAAACCCTATTTTCTTCTCTACCATTCCCTTCATTTTTATAATTCTTTTAATCCATTCCACCTTATCTTATAATTCACATATCCATTTAAAATATAATTTTGGTTTCTTTTAGGATCTATACATTCAAACCATTTGAGGTAAATAACCCATTGCTCATCATTATTCCACCACTAGGTTATTTACAAAATTGAATAACCCATAACTCATGCCTTGGAGTGAATTTTATTCTTTGATCCTAAATTTTTTGAGACCACATGATAGGATTCTATGGTGTGCATAAAATCCACATCAACACCTTGCCTCATGAGTTACATACAAAATACACATCTTACTATGTTAATACACTTTTTCCTTATGTTATATTTGTCAATGATGACAAATTTAATACACATGTTTTATGTTAAATTTATTTTAATATGAGTGAATTTTCAAAATAAATTCCCTCACATCAAAAGGGGTAATTTTATTTGGATTATCATGGATGAGATAAGCCTTTTAAAAAGTAAAATATTAGTTTTGGAATAAGTACAGTTTAAGAAGTTGCAAAATCTATCAAAATTTAGTCATTGGCACATAATATGGGGGCATATGTCATGCATATACACTCCTATTTCGTGATCATGGTACATATTCATATAGTTTAAAAATTGAAAACAAAATTTATAGTGGGTATCTACATACAATTTCAAACTCTATAGTTACAATGGGGGCATGATATAATTTCATGCCACATTATTTAAATTCTAATTTGTTAGATTTAGACATGGTAGGTGCATGGGTGTACTCAATTATATTTTTATCATGAATTTTATGGAAAAATTATAGTTGAACCATAAGCAATTTACAATGGTCTATTTAGTTTAGGTGCATAGTGTATGACTTGGAGTTTACTATGCACTCTAGTAGGACATGTGTGAATCCATTTAGGATTTAAACATATTTCACATATTAGGGTTAAAAAGATAAGAATAATTAAATTAAATTTTTGACATCCCTTAATGTGTGTTATTTATATTTTACAAGTGTAAATTCAAGTTGGATTTTGATCATCTCTAATCTTATCCAATGGTTTAGCTAGGGAACCATCTTCTCCAAGTGTTTCATGAGAGGCTTTAGTTTCCCAATACTTCAAGGAATAATCATCATTAAAAAAATCATAAATAGAAAAAAAAATTGTACACATACAGGTGTACTCCTTCCATACTCTCATTTCAAATTTTAAATATTCAAAGTTGAAGCTATTTTAAAATTATCAAATTTCAAGTAATTGTACAATTAGATCTTTTCAAGTTTAAGAATTCAAAAGGAAATAAGTAACTAATTCATATGTTTTTTAGGGTTTACCAAACTATATGGTACATTACATGATTTAATTATTATCTCAAAGACAAATTTTGTATTAAAAATTAAGGTATAATTTCATTTCAGTTAACAATTTCATTTCTAGATTATGTGGGTTGGGAGGGGGGATTTAGTAACATAAATCTAGTCACAAATACTTGATTAGTAAGTTTTATCCCTTTTATCCTTGGTGAACTTTTTCACTGAATTATGGATGATTTTTCTACTTCACCCTATCCTAATAACAACATAGGACCTCATTTTCTCTTACAACCATCATCTATCACATACATAATTTTTTTAATTTCTTAAATTACCATGATGCATTTATATGCCTTAACCCAGACCTAAAATTCAACACTTTTCTCTAAGGGACAAGAATTCCAAACAGGGATAATAGTGGTTATTGTTCTTATCTAAATTTTATGTCCTTATCCTACTAATACTCATATTTTCAAATTAAACCCTCATTTACATCATGATATGTGTTTTTGGGATTCTTAGCATGTTGTCATCCATTTTTTATTGTTATAAATGCATAGTCAAATCATATTTTACTTCACTTGGAAATTTCAAATCAGAAGTTCACTTACACATGTTCACATTTTAAAAAATCCCTATTCTTACCAAATCATATTTTAATCCCCTGAAGTATTCCTCATCAAGTCACAATCCAATTTTATGCAACCTTAATTCAAGAATGATAGAGTATTCAAGCCTATTCTATATGCATTCATATAATCAAAGGATCACAAATTCACAAAGCACTCTGGTATGATAACTACACTAGGATTCTTTTCCATCTTTGTAGTATTGGATATGTAGGTAGTGTTTAGTCATCATAGGAGTGATTGGGATCAACTAATCCCAACTACACTTGTTTTATTATTTATAGGTTACTCAATCATTTCATGCCCTAATAGGGTTTAAAAGTTCAAGAAGCTATTTGTAGGTCTTCCACACACTTTCAAAGGAAAAATTATTTCACACAAATCTAATTCCACCTTCCACATGTGATCATTCCCCAAATTATATTTTTTCAAAAATATACAAAATCAATTAACATAGATAATAGTGGTAAACATTTATGTCCCTTCTCATTGTTCTTATCTTTATGTAACCTCATATCTTTATTTTGGGTAGTTTATGGGTTCATTTTTATTTTTTTATTTTTTCATTCTTTGATTCGATACAATCAATCAAATAGATATAAATAACTAAGTTCATATTTAAATTGTAAAATAACCTTTGTTCTAAATCATTGCATTTCATCAAAAAAAATTATTTTCCATCAATGTGCTTGTTAAAAGTGCATTTATAACACCCTACTTTATTCTATTCTATTTATCATAATTAGGTTTGATTTAAATAATTAATTAAATTTAATATAAACTATAAATTATGTCCCTAAATATATCCATGAATTTCCATAAAAACTATTACAGACATCTCCCTTGATACACACTTGATGGGAGATCAATTAAAAAAAACATATCACATATTTCAAGTCTAATTTAAGTGTTATGAACATAGGCCAGGAGGATTTAGTATTTAGATGATTCAATTTTTAATTATAAGATGTTACCTATTATTCATTGATTTGTGTTTTTTTCACACAAAATAATATTAAAATAAGTTACCTAATGTTTTAGGGTCAATGAAAAAATCACTCCCAAGGCATGAGTTATGGGTCTAGGCTTTATAAATATCCATGTGGTGGAACAACAGTGAGTGGAATGGTTATTTACCTAGATGCTTCATATGTGATGGATGTTTAACTCTAAATATAAAATCTACTTGAGGTGGATGGGTGGATCTAAGCCAAGGTGAATATTGTCTAAAAAATATAATAAAAGGATGGGTCCTATGATTGAACTAGAGATTAAACTATTTAAATCTAACTTATTTTACCAGACCAAATACATGTCATAAAAAATGTTTGTTGTGGATTATTTGAAAACACATAACACAAACAAACACATTGAAGAGTCTAGGGAAATAATCTCATAAAGATTTATTAATTAAAATCAAATATTTTGTTAGTACTTGATTTCTCTGCATATCCAATATCACTAGAAAGTAATAAGTATGATCTAAAACCAAATAATTGACAAGACTAACATAATGTTCAATCTTATCCCTGAAAAAACATACACTTATCCTATTACATATTCATCAACTTAACAAAAATCCCCCAATGAGAAATAATTTTTTTTGAAGAGACAACATATTCACACAAACTCAAAAAATAGTTATAGAAACTTTCTTTAGTTGTATTAATTTCCAAAATTCCACTTCATTTAAAATTATTTAAAAGACATGCATAAATAGAATTGGATAGGATCACCTCACCCTCAAATCTTGACCAAATTTATCATGTCTAAAATAATATCAAATCTTAATTTAATCATAAGGATTCTACATGTTTTACAATGTCTATACAAAATATTACTAATTTATCTCTATAGTTTGTGCTAAAATATATACATAAATTGATTAAAAAAAATAGAAACTAGTAGTTAGTTTAAGGGATATGTGTAGCACTACTAGTTTATACTAGTTTGAATTGGTCAACCATAAATATTAGGAGTAGGGGATGATGACATGGAACTTGTTACAGATAATATTTACATAGATTTAATGATTGGAGTTCTTGGAGGTACTAATAAAGTCATAAATATAATTGGTCATGACTAAGCCTATGAAGGAGTTATAATAGAAGGTAGGGTCATACATACAGTCCATTTTTGAGTGAAGACTATAGTATACTTAGATAAAAATACATGGTTTTTACAAAATGAGATCATGAAGATGATGCTCCCATCTAAGAGTCCAACCATTCCAATTCATTTATCTTTTCATACTCAATAATGCATTTTGTGAAGTCTAGTTCAATATCTTCAAATTTGATGATAGAAAAGTTTGAAAAAAAATTAGATCTTATTCATTAGTTTCCTATTTAAGTCCATTGATTCTCTAAAATAGGTACTCAAGGATTTTGATTTTTCTACCCTTTCTCTATTAGAATTGATCAACTAAATCACTTTGACTTTTCTTTCAAAAATAATTATTTCAACTTCTTTAGTGAATATATTGGCAATAGTGTATAGCAATCTATTAAAAAATGGTTGGTTACAATATATCCTAGTGGCATATATATGTCATTGATGCACATATATCCCAAAAAAATTATGGATTTATATTAATGTCTTATCAATTTATCAACCAAATCCTGCATCTATTTCTTCCATGCCATCAAATGAATTCTCTTTTTCATTACATTATTTTGAGCTAAATCAATATCTATAAGCTAAAACCAATTGAGACATTGTTATTGATTTTACCTTATAGCCTTCTTTATAAAATTTAGTTCAGATTTCAATCTCTTTATATACCTATAAATGTTTAAAAAATTAATCCACTATGGTTGTGATTATTCCCTTAACTATTAGATATAACATACTATGTTATAGATATATTTAGCTAAGATGTGCACATTTTCCACTATATATTTTGGAGGTTCTATTCTACATTGTGCCTCCAATCATTTGTTAGTTTCTTGGAACCAATGAAACATACTATTTAAGACTCCTCTAATGGCATAAATCATATAAATAGGGTATTCATGGATCTCATTTTATTCCCCACGTTTATTTCTTTTCTTTTTAAATGATAAAAGTTCCTCTTTTATTACATATTTAATAGGTTTACCTTTAACTATGACTATCCTTCCCCTCACTATTTTTAGTTTATTTTAAGCCTCATAAAACTATATGATCAATTTGATTTTCTTAGTGATCACTAAATCTTATCTAGTTGATTGTTCTATTTGCATTTTTTGTATCCATGTGAGAGTCACTAACAATTATCAAGGAAAGCTATACAAGGTGAGAAGTCAAGTGCTTTATGATGGAGGCATGGGGATGGAAAGAGATAGAGGGATATGTTTATGGGTAATAAAAATGGAGGGTGATGAATAAGTGGAATGGGGAGATGTGGAAAGTGAAGGAAAATTTGGAATGAAAAACCTCTCTTTGGAGATCTTAGTTTGTAGAGGGTACTTAAAAACACATTTGGTGAGGTTAGGAGACTCTTAGACCAAAATATTTTGTGAATTTATTGGGATACTTTATGTAGTAGACACACCTAATTTGGTGAATAGATGGGCCTATAGGGGATGTTTAGGAACAATTTCTTGGAATATTAAATAATCAAAATGTGGGTTTCTTTTTACTATTATGTCTATGTAGAGTGTGGGAATAATTGGTTATGGAATGGCTACCTAGGTTAAAATTTTCATAAATTGACTAACTAATGTATAGACAACACTCTTAAGAGTATTCATAGGATTAATAATGGTCAAATAATATAGATTTATAGTATTTACAATACTAGTTAAATATAGATAAGCCATGGCAATTGGGATAATTATTATTGAAATAGGCAAAACAATGATTTATGTGGATTCATGTGGATAAGATCTTGAAGTGACCACATGTGAAATAACTAAAGTATTTTATGTGACCACTATTATGTTAATTTTCATGATTTTTCGGTATACCACTTTTCATAAATATTTATATTTATTCTTTTACTTAGCCTATTCTTATCTTGTACCCTAAGTTTGATGAGTGTTGGGTCCAACACGCCCCATCCTCAAGTTTATTATGGGGACCTTTTTTCTTCTGTTGAGACTATGGTTTGCATTTATCTAGATGTGAAGACCTAAAATACTAAAATTATGCTTCCTTGATTTTACCAAGTTTTCATAGTAAATATTTATTATAAATACCTTGTCTGAATAATATGTCTAGAACGAGATTAATATAAATAATGATCTCACCTTTTTAGGGTATTTTTTAAATTTACCTTTAGAAATTTAGTTTTTTAAACATTATTTCAATGTTGAACAACTAAGTGATTATGAAATTAACCTTTTAACTTAGTTATCTTTATATAAATGGGTAATTGTGGATTTGAATTCAATGAAAATAGATTTCTCTTCATATTAAGTTTTCTTAAAAAACTTAACCATTTCTATTTTGAAGAGCATATCCATTTTTATTTGAATTTTATTGATTATTTATTTTTGAAATTTCAAATGTGTTGACTATGTTTCTTTGTATCATTTGTCTTAGGCTCCCACTTCATTCCTAGATCCATGTGACAATCTTTTGTGGCTCTTGATAGTCTAAACCCCTTCAAAATGGCCCTTTTAAACTTGGTCATTTCTTCCAAAGTTTCTCCTAGATCAACATGGTGATTTTTCACTACCCCACAACACTTTAATGATTTATTTTTTATTAACAACCTTTCAACCCATAGATATCTAGGATCATGACAAGTTCAATCATCTTCATGACCTGTTATCATTGAGTTTTTCATATAATTAAAGAATCGTTAAAGGGATAAGATTAGTGATATTGCACCACATGGCATGATCCCAATGAATACATGTCTCAAAGCCATATGTATAATTATAAGGCCTCTAGGTGAGTGGAATAATGGGATTACACCACATGGCATGATCCCAATGATCTATTACCCCAAGGTAGTATGTATAGTTTTCATACACATATAGGATATGGGTCCATGGTATGTCACCATGTGGTAAAATCTCATTTCATCATAGCCAAGGCACAATTAGGATATATCTAGCCCCAAGTCAAATAATGAATGTGTAAGTAGGAGGTAGGTGGTAATACCCACCATCAAAAGACACATGGATAGTGACATCATAAATATGAGAGATATAAATTGATGGATCCTCTAACCATCAAATGGTTGTCAAAACTCTAAAAGGTATTGCAAGTCAAATATATAAAACACATATAAATTTAGTTAGTTTCTCACCAACTTAAAGACTTATAAGTAATATACTTCAAGGTTATTAAAGTGGTGATTTTAAATAAAGGGACCTAAAGTCAAACATAAGATGGTGCATTCATTAAATTAACCTATAAAATTAAATACAAAAGTTTTTGCATGCCAAGATGGAGTGATAATCCTAAGAAAATCCTAATGACAATATGCCCCTAATATTTAATTATGATGATTATTATCCCATAGAATAAAATGCAAAATAATTAGTATGGATTCATTTATCACATGGAATGCATATGATAAGGATTCATAAGAGATAAAGAACATAAAGGGGAAAAATATTCCTTAAAGAGGCATGGATCCTAACTACAAATGATGTTGAGGCTGATGGATCTGTCATAATCTCAACTAAAATCCTAGGCCATTATTGAATGTTCTAACCACCCTAGTAGTGGGATGAGAAAGATGAATGGACAAATCTATCTATATAATGGATGTTGTTTCCTATTATTAGAGGTTGAGACTTTTAGGGTTGAAACATTATTATAATTGTGTTAGTATTACACCTACCATTCCTCATGTTTTGATTTGATTGTATGCCTCAATAAATGGATTGTAATTAGATACTTTAATAATGTTGAATATAATTTTTTCTATGTTTTATTTTACTAAAAATTCCTACAATATTTTGATTTAACTTTTTATTGATGATAGGACTATTAGTGTGCTTCTTTTCAAATGATTATATTAATTCTATTGTGCAGTAGCTATCATAACTAGTTTATTGAGTCCTTTCATGTTTTATTTAGACTTCTCTCATTCATTGTGTGAAATAAATATAGACTACTATTAATTATATTTATAATTAATTTAATGAACAAATGGATTTCATATTTATCCTTATAATTTTTCCCACTGAGTGGCCAAAGGTTTTATTATTTATAGACTAGATACATAGTGGTATAATTGTGTTTAGGCATGCTTTCAACTTCTTGGTATTAAGAATCTAGTTTAGATCAAAGAGACCCTCTCTTTTCTACCTTACCCTACTCTCTTTTTATCTTTTTTTTAATGATATCCTACCTTATTCTAGATATTGAAATGGACTGTAGTGAAATAACACTCAATTATTTATCAATTAAATTAATTAGATGATAATAATTAGACATTCTATCAATAAGAGACTAGGTGAACCTCTAGTGGTATTAGTTGTTACTCTTAGAGTAAATTTTGGGTCTGATTGAACCTTAAACTAGCCAACATAATCCTAAAATCAATTGGGACATTTTTTCCCATGTACATGTTTCCTCCCCTTTATCCTCTCTAAATTACTCAATCTTATTAGTGTATTTTGAGAGGGTCACAAATTGAGACAAACATAAATGGCACTAAAAGGTGAGTCAAAATAATATTGTTTATTAGTTGTCTTTTAATTATTATCTATTTTAAATAAATCTATACCCCACTTCAAGGATCATAAATTCCAAATTTAGGTTCTTACTTTTCTTTGTTTTACTTGTTGAGACATAGGAGGAACATAACTGGTAAGGATGAGCTTATTTCTAATGAGTGTAGAACAAGGCTAGTAAAATCATAGTGTATATCTATTGGACATGTGTATGATTTACACTAATTTTGTCTTTTGTATAATTTTTTGTATGTATCAAACCTATGTAATAATAATTATAGATGATAGAATGCAATAAGTCACTCAATTTGGGAATATCAAAAGATTAAATTATTAAGAGATCACGCTAGGTAAAACTCTATATAAAATACTCAATTGTATTTATATATGGTTTTGATGTGATAGAGATTAATAAATACTATTATGAAATGGTTTTTTAATGTATATTTTATGATTATTCTATACAGAGTGAGTACTTTGTTTACTTTAATATGTTAATTATATGAGTTTGTGCCATATGTTAAGATAGAGTTGTGAGTAGTGAGTAGATGAAGTAGAGTGAAGAATAAGAAGAATAAATTAGAATAAAATTAGAGTAGTTAAAATATATAAGTAGTTTTTAGTTAAGAGGAAAAGTGTTTAAAGTAATGGAATAATATTCATGAGAAGATATTATGCATAAATTTAGAAGTATGATAGGTTCAATATCATATTTAAAAACATTAAGGATAGAGACCATTCATTTATTGATTACACATGCCCCCATCCCAATTTTATTTAAGTTTAAAACACCAAGTACAAAGGAAATGATCAAGAGAAGTTAGTTTGAGTCATTTATAGATAAAGTTTTAAAAACTTAGTGTATAAACAAAGAAGTCCATAGATAAGAAGAGGCTTGAATAGGTTAGATTTGATTTTGAAGCCAATTGTAAAATCCCAATAAATAGTACACATAATTCTATATTCATAGTGATTAGTAGGCAACAACCTATATTCATAGTCATAATTACACATTAACTATAGTTAGTCACTATAAGTAGCCCAAATATGTAGTTCAATCTAGGTATTTTCTTGTGTTGATAAAATATAATGGGTTTATGGATCTTGACCAATATTTTTTAACCTATGACATAAAGTGGTAGGCTAGGGTAATAATTTTTTATTATGTAAAGTGAAATCTCATATGATGTTCATTAGGTTATGTTATATATTTCATTTTAAAGAGAGATGTCAATGTTCTAGATCCCTAAAAAGTTAAAGTGTAGTTAGTCAAGGAATTTAAAATGAAATAGTGCAAAAGCCATATTATTCAAGACCTAAAAAAATCTGATAGTGGAGTGGATAACCTATGTGGGACTATGATCATAGATTCTCAAATGTGATGAATAAAATTGATATTATCATGGAAGATAAGTACAAATACTCCTGGTTTGTATAATGGTTTTGATCAAGAATCAACTTTTCTATTATGCAATCTTACTTCATAACAAAGGTTGATGCTTGATTAACTACCTTATGAGTGGAAAAAAACTGAGGATTATGAAGATACTCCAATCATAGGATCCAAAGTATAAGAGATATAATAAATTTGGATATAAAGGAGGATATAGAGGAAAAAAACAATGTGGTCACAACAATGATAATTAAAATTATCACCAATCCATCTAATGTTATTTGTACGGTGAGTATAATCATTTTATGTGAAATTATCTCACTAATCCTCAGTGATAGGTATATTTCATGTATTATAGAGTAGAAGGACAACATCAAATGGAATATTGACTGATGTTGGAAAAGCAAAGAAAATAAAATATAGTTCACAATGTGAACATGATTAATGCACAACCTAAATAAAATTATTGTATGCAAGTAGTTACTAGATAATAACACATAGAACAAGGACTACCTACATTAAAAATTCCATAGGATTATGGAATCATAAGGTGTAATGAGATAAATATCATGAACCTAAAATAGAGATTGGATTGATGTATCAAGATGTTTAGGTCCTTCAAGACATACAACCTCATAATACATTAGAATGAGATGCCATATCCATCGATACATAGATGTATGGGAAAATTATGTGGATTGCGAAGTAGAAAGGAGTTGTGACAACACTGATGATTTTTTACAATTTCTTAACACACTATGTAATGAATATATATCATAGAATATTACAAATAAATTTCATAATATTATGGATTAAAAATAGAGGGGATAATAACATATATAAAAACTAAGAAACAATGGGATGTGGACTCATGATTAGACATTGAGCTCATATGATATGAAATCCCTAATGTATTATTTAAGTTTAGGAGTATTATTAATATGATTCCTATATCTACATGGGATGCTATTGGTAGGCCACACTTGAGATATATTCCTATCACCCTCAATCTCATAAACTGTGGGTGGGTGGGACCAATGGGTCACCTCAAATATGTGGATATTAGAGCTATTGATCTAAGTATGCATGGTGATTTTGAATTCATTGACTTGAAGACAATTGAGACCCATTAACCTACCTTAATTTGTAATAAATGGGCTTATGATGGTAAAATGTCTATTAATACAATCCATAATTAATTAAAATCTCATCAAGGAGACAAGATAGTTGTCATCCCTTTGAATAAATTATAGTAGATTCCCTATATTATTCTAAAGTCACCAGATTCATTATATGCCTATGGTGATAAAAATTGGTTAAAAGTAGGCATAAATACACATAAAAATGATTTTTGAGTTGTATAATGTCTATTTTTGAACCCAAGGATTGAAAAAGCATAGACAACAAAGAAACCACTTTATAAGCCAGTAATAACAAAATATCCAACTCCCTAGTTTCCACTAGAAGGTTTTACCTCTCCATCATTGTGATCTCCCACTAGTCAAAGGTGGATTTCATACATAATATAGGTGTAACAATAATGGATTATACATAGCCTAATCTAGAGGGCATCTTACCTTATGAAACAACATCTTTAATAAGTACTAATTTAGACACCCATATGTTAAACCGGGATATTAGAGATCATGGGATACATCCTCTATGCATTGTGTTCACCACAAAATATCAATTAACTCAAAAAAAATTTAAAAAATATCTTAATCCATTTATCTTAAGGTTAGAGAATGATGTGCTAGATGTGGATCAAAGAGTCAATGCACTCAACTATACACTAGAAATAACTACTGTGACTTTGTGGGTAGTGCATATATAAAATGATATATACTATGAGGAAGTGTGTGATTTTTTGTGCATATTGTTTTAGCTACCACCTATTGTGGAATTTGAATGGCCATTATTTCAAAAAGGCCAATGTCTTGAGATTCACATTCATAAATTTATAGATATTGGGTGAAAATGATATATACTATGAGGAAGTTGAGACAAGGTATTGGGTGAAAATTTTCAATCACATGGTATCACCACTCCCAACTACCTAGTACATGAATTAGGATCATAGGAGAGAGACCAAACATTGGGCACAAGGTGCAACAAGACTTTATTCAAACTTTTGTGTTTGAAAATGGTAATCCATTGGTGCATAATGTATTTCATAAACTAAAAACCTTTCTATGTTACACCTAAGTAGAATATTTGGGAGTTGTAATAGATTCATCATTATATCAGGAAGAAAATATAGATTTGAATCTTGTAATCCATAATTACAAGGATAGTAAATACAAACAACCTCTTATTAATCCTTGTAATAAATTTATAGATAAGATAACAAATTATAGTGATAGTGACATAGATCTAGATTTAGAAGGCTTCTTTGAACTATAATAATAAGATAAACCAACAAATTCCCACAGTACATAGAAAGTTAAAGAGGAAAGACCATAAACATTCTAGAATTGGAAGGGGAACACACTCTATGAGAGGCTCTATGTAGTGGATCAAACAAAGTATATCAAGAACCATTGAAAAATATTGAAGAAAATATTAGAACAGAGTATGTGCCTAAACATGTGATTGTGGGAGATTATTGGGGGTGTAAAAAAATATCATAGGCATTGAAGCTACTAAAAGACTATCAGGATGCCTTCACAACAAATTTATCATAATTAAAATATGTAAATCTATCATTGGTGGAGATTCACATAGAATTAAAAGAGTGCACTATAGCCTTTAAAATGTGCTTGTACAAATTAAACCCTAATATGAATATTAAAGTAAAGGTTGAAATAGATCACATGCAAGAATTAGGGATCATTTATCCAATTGAAAAGGTAGATTGGGTAAGTCCCATAGTTTTGCATCCAAATAGGTTCACAAAGATTATATTTTGTGGAAACTAGCACACTAAAAATGATGCATGTATCAATTATCCATTTCTAATATCATTCATAGGTCATGAGGTGTACTCATTCATAGATGTATTTGTAGATACCATCAGATTTTGATTATAAAATAGGACTAAGCTAAAAAAACCTTTGTAATATAAAGGGGGTCATTTTCATATAAGATAATTCCCTTAGGTCTTAAAAATATACTTTTAGTTTCCTCTATGTTTATGGTAATTGCATTTTAAAAATTTATTTGTGGTTTTCTATAAGTATATTTGGATGACTGGGATATCTTCTCCTTGTCTAAAGAGCATATGTTGAAGCTATGATTAATGCTAGAATGGTGTTGAGACTGACACATTACTTTTAATCTAAATAAGTACTTATTTTTCACACCTTTCTATGTTATTCTTGGCCATGTTATATCTAGTGATGGCATCTTTGTTGACCAAGCTAAGATTGTAGTAATATTTGGGATGCAACCCCTAACTAGCTCTACAAAAGTGTACACCTTTTCTAGGTCATACAAGATATTATATAAAATTAATCAAAGGATACACAACCATATCTGCACTAATGGAAAAGCCACTATGTAAAGATACAAAGTTTGTGTGGACATTAGAATTCCAAACAACTTTTATTGATATCAAACAAATGTTTGGAATAGTGCATATCTTAGTTTTTCCGAACTAGAAGAAGCTATTCCATGTACATGTGTATAATTTTGGTATTACATTAGGAGATATATTAGCATATACATGGGATGGTGGGTTGGATCATCCCATATATTTTTCTAGTATAAAACTATCAGTAACATAGAAAAACTATATGACTTCAAAAAGAGAGGCCTTAGTTATAGTTTGTGCATTACAAAAGTTTGAACACTATCTATTGGCCACACCATTTGATATTTTAAAAAATCACCAGACATTTTGATACTTGGTTAACAAGCAAATGTTGGGAAGATGGATCTATAGGTTGATAATGTTGTTTCAATAATTTTAATTATAAATCAATGTCAAGCCATGTTGAGAAAATATGGGACTAGATCATCTAAGTAGGATCTAAAATGGGGAAGAACTGAAGGAAATATAAGATGAATCTCAAAATGTGTACTTGTTTAGGACCATTATAATCCCTAAAAATATGGAATATATTTTAAAATTCCTTGAGCAAGGGACATTTCCTACACACTATGTTGAAATGGATAAAAATCAAATGATCACATGAACCATTTTGTATAGTCTCATTAAGGGATTTTTGCATAAAATAGGGAAGAATGATGTGTTATATAGAGTATATTAAGAACATTATCCACCATAAATTCCTTAGGAAGCACATCAAGTATTCATAGGAGGTCAATTAATAAGAGAAGTTACTACAATGAAGATACTATAAAGTGGTCTTTTGTGGCCTAATTTTTTTCAGGATGTGCACATGGTGGCCAAACATTTCAATGCTTGTCAATGAATGGGAAAATATAATCAACAAGATGAGATGTCATTGGTCCCAATTCTAGTGGAGAAACCATTTTAATAATGGGTAATTAACTTTTTATGACCTAAAAATCTCCCAAGAAAACATAATTATGTGATATATGTCATTACTACAACTAATTATTTTATGAAATCCGTGAAAGTTGTTGCACCACTAAATTATGGTACAAAGGATGCCACTAGAATATTATATGATAATATCATAACAAGTTTTTGATTCCATTCAAGTTAATTAATGATATAAATACTCAATTAATAAATATAAAAATCAAGACTCTCACTGAGGAGTTTATTATATTGTACTAAAAGAACATGACTTATAATCCACAAGTAAATTGACAATTTGAAGCTTTAAACAAAGTATTGGGTAAAAATGTTGATGAAAATATGAAATGTTCAAAGGGATGATCAGGAGGATTTCATTCTTATGATTTTTTAGGTGTATAGGATAAACTTAAAACATTCCACAAGATTCACTCCTTTTCATCTCATTTATGGTCGTAAGGTAGTTATGCCTATGGAGTACATTATATTTAGTCTGCACATTGTAATGGTTATGAGGTTAGGTGATCAAGATTATATTAAACAAATATTGATGAATTTGGTGAAAATGGAGGAAAATAGATAAAGAGAATAGTATACATAGGATATCAACAAGTTAAGTTAAAAATAATGGCATGATTGTAACTTATGTTCTAAGCAATTCTATCATGATCAAATAGTATTACTCTATGATAGCAGATTAAATTTTTTTTTTGGAAAGTTATGTAACATATAAAAAGGAACATATATTATTAATGATGTTTCACATAGGGTTAAATTATTTTAAAATATTTAAAAGGAACCATTTTTCTAGGGTGTATCAATGGTTGTAGGCTTAAACCTTATCTCAAATAATCTCTATCATGCATAATTGTAAATAAGGGTGTTGAGTAGCACCATGTAGTTAGGATATTTATTTAATGTCATTTTGTTTTATATTTTTTTGTTTAGGGTTAGTGTGTTTGTATATTGAAATAATTGGATCACAACACATTAGAATGAAGTATGGAATAGTCAACATTGCAAATTATAATAGACATATGTAGACAATCTAAAAATAAGACATCTAGTACCCAGAATGCAATGGTCAAAAATCAAGTCCAAGATGGAGGTGATGAATAGAAAAGTATAAAAAAGGATGGTGAGTGGTCATTAATGATTATTAATGACAATAAACTTGGGATATTGCATCTTTCCCAAAGTATATCACATGGTAGAATGATATAATGGCCCATCAAATAAATTAGATGAATGAAAGGATGACACACCACATAAACTACCCACCAATAGTTGGATAAAATAACATAGATTAATAAGAGTAACCATCATGTCATAGTATCTAATTGACATAAATGTTGGAGATAAAATCATGTGAAATAAGCTCAAAGCATTTAAACTCGATGACTTGATTGATTTGAGAGGTAAACACTATATAATAGAGAATGGAAACAAAAAACTAAAATTACATAATATATAAACCAAGATAACTCTATGATATAATCTCAAAACACCTTCTAGTACAAAAATTTCATACTAGAGCCAGACTAAGTGAAGTAAGTGTTTAATCTAGGACACAACAACAACCATGGATAGAACAGAATTATTGATCACACTTATAGATGCATGAAATGAGGAAATGAGGATTGGATTAGGCCTAAATAAAACCACATATCTTGATCTAGACTCCTTTATTTTCATTGATGTAGCTTAAGCCACTTTGTTTTCCTATGTGTCTTTAGAAGAAACATAAGTAGGGGAATTAGCACTTCAACATCTATTGTGTGGTTTAGATACTGAAAGATTGATCAAGCTACCTACTTTTGGTCAAATGGATTAGGTAATTCTCACTCTAATAATTAGTTATAATGGAACAATAATTCACTTATCATAATATGTGACCATATTCATCACTCCTATGACTATGATGAGAGAAACAGGGCTTTTGACATAGAAAATATCTCATACCATACAAATACACAAATCCACCAATACACTTTGATGCCAGGGAAAAATACACTACAAGGGTAGGCATACATATTCCATTTGATTTTTTGGATGATGCTTGATATTACATTCTTATATAATGCATCACTAAGAGATTTTTTCAAGTAACAAAGTAAGCAAATAGGTAATAAAAGGAATGGTAGACATTGTGTATCACATGATATACCTCTATGAAAATTTTAATTGGTTTGCATTTTTAGCTTTTGAGTTGAAAATAAACATAGATAAGATCCTTACCAATATTGTTCAAGCATTCCAGTACCAATTTTTGTTACTACTTTGATTTACACAATAAAAATCATCAAAAGGATCGATCAATACTAATATAAATTTTTGTCTTGATGTGATGTTCACCAATATTACATTGATGAAAACATGGTAATAATATGAGTACCTAAGAAGGTTTAACAAGTGGTGGATAGAAATCTAAGATATGATCAATTCACACCCAAGGGTACCCCAAGATGTGATGATACATCTGTGGTAATATGTGTAAGTGACCAAGCTACATAATGGCATATAAATCAAGGTGCATGAATTATAAAAAGAAATAGCCATACTACTATCATTATTCATATCCATGTTGTTGATGTAAAAAGATATCAAATCCATATTAGTGTAGCCTTTGTGGTCCATGCCCTCAGCTACAAAATAGCTAGTGAAACCATAGGTGCAACCTCAATCACAACTACAACCAAAACCACA
Organism: Torreya grandis; assembly: GCA_037957365.1. Classification (NCBI taxonomy): domain Eukaryota; kingdom Viridiplantae; phylum Streptophyta; class Pinopsida; order Cupressales; family Taxaceae; genus Torreya; species Torreya grandis. The sequence goes on from JARHVA010006770.1 coordinate 520,715, forward strand.
AGTGCAACTGCAAGCAACACTACAACTAACAATATCTCCAACATATGTGGATAAGGGAAATCAAAAGACACCAGTGTACTGAGCTTCACTGTCACCACTGAAAAAAAGACCTAACACATAAAATCTTAGCTTGAAAAAAAACATTCCAAAGATCATAGTTGAATTTGAATTGGTGGATCTTGGAGTTGAAGACTAAGAAGCTTACAGTCCATGCTCATAAACATTAGCAATACGAGTTTGAGGAGAAGAAATAATTTTTATTTTGTAAAGTAGTGGACACCTACTAGGTGAAAAATTAATTAAGTCAACACCTGTGGGTGGACATCACACAACCTCCTTCTATCAATATTGATATTATAGTTGTAGTAGACAAGTAATAGTTTTAGGCATGACTATTCCAAAAATATCTACCTACAAGATCCTTTCCTATGTAGGAAGAAAAAATTATAGCATAAGAAATCTTAACACCACTATTTTTATGATGACATCAAATGCATGCTATACCTTGACCCTATTCAACCATAAAGGATGGAATGGTGTCTTTTATAGAGCCAACCAAAGAGATTTATGTATAGAAAGTATAAGAAGTGTAACCACAATCTCCAACCCATGCCATGAAGAGGTAAAATAAGATCCTCACTCCACCTCTAACCTCTAGAAGTAAGATGGTTTCAAAGTGGGGTGTTATCATGGAATCATATTACTCATAAGATTACAAATAATTAACATTACTCAAATAATATAAACCCATGGAAATACCTAAAAAAATATATTACCACAATTATAACCACAATATAAAATTATATAGGAATAAAAGGATTGATCAGAAGTGTAAAAGGAGGCTATGAGGAAGGATAAGGAAGAGAATAAGAATAGGAAGTGAGAGGAAAATCACAAGGCTAAAAATGAAGTAGATAAACACAAATAACAATTTGTAGAGGAGGAGCACATAATGAAATTTGAAGAAGGAAAGGCTCAAAGTCAAAGAGACAAAGAAGTACATGTTGAAAAGAATTAAGCTAAAGAAACAGAGGCTGACAAGAAAAGATCTAAAGAATTAAAGGATAAAATGAAGAGATAAAATGAAGTAGAGGCCAATAATAAGTTTAAAATACATAAAAAGAATCACATGCTATGCAAAATAATAAATAATAAGTAGTGGTAATTGTGAAGGCTCAGGTAGAAGAAAAGGCTAACCAACAAGCCACAAATAATGAAGCTAAAACCAAAGCTAAGGCTACAATAAAAGCTAAGAATAAATCTAAAATAGTTTCTAAAGATAAATATGAGATTAAATATAAGGATTATAATAAATTTAAAGATAAGGGGATAAGGAGGCAGCGTAACAAGCTAAGAAACAATCACAAAACATAGTTTAATTGTTACTTGCCACACCAAGAGGTGTGTTGATGGAGGCTTCTCAGCCTACACCAAAAATAATAAGACAATGGTTGTGGGATTTTCCCACATCATCCACCTAGCACACCACTTTTTCACTAACACTCACATAGTTTATGGCACCCCTTATAAGAACTATAGTAACATCCATGGATTTTACTATGATTATGCAAGTAACATCTTTGGATGTTTCTCCACTACCACTAACTAAGAAAATTGAATACGTAACTAATTTATCAAATGAAATTGGGTATAAGTCTTGAACCTTAGAATATGAAGTATTTTAACTCTGAGAGGATAACATATAATTGAGCCTTTACTTCAAAAACACATTCTAGACCATTAACACTTGTTTCCTTACACTAGTGACCTAAGTCTTAGGAAACTATGTGATGCCTGAAGACAAAAATTCTTAGCTTTATTTGTACAACTTGTGAAGGATTGGTTGGCTACAAAAAAACTACAAACACTATGCATACAAGCATAAAACATTAAGGCATAAAAAATGTCATCTATGAGATATTTGAGGAATACAAATAGGTATGCTCAATTAGAAAGAACAACTAAACAACCCTTTGGTCACAACTAATCTAGAGTTTAACACAACAACAAAAATCCAAAGATGTCATGGAGGATGACATATCTAATTCAAAAATAATAAGTGGCACACTCAAGCAATTATTAGATTTAAGAGATACATCTATGAAAAAAATTATAGACCGGTCTAATGAGACTCTACATAGCTCATTTTTAGGCATTTAGGCACAAAGGCATGTAGATAGGTTGGATGAACTATCACAAGACATCCTGGGCAAAACATCAAATGCTAGGGCACTCATCACCATCAGTGATGATGAAGACATTTAGAACTTAATGGTGATTTAAGTCCCATAGTGTATATTTCTTATGATGGTGTGGGAAGTTATGACTAATTATAAAATTTTAAATCAAGACTTGTCCTATCTTGATTATTCCATTACACAAATTATTGATGAACTTAAATACATTCCCTTGTGATAGTTACAACAAGTAATTCACCAGAAGAAGAGTGATAAAAGTGTGTAACCATCTCTCCAATAACCACAATAGCCTCCTCTAGTAGTTTTACAAGACCAAGTGTTTCACCCACTCCTCCATCAAGTCCATCAATGCAATAAATTACTTCACAATCAACATAAGGTATGATACCACCTATAAAGTAAATAATGCATAGTTCTAATTTTGTATTTTTCATAATTTTTTGGCACAAATTTGTATGTTAACCTTAAACATTAGGAGTGGGGACAAGTTGGTTAAAACCATATAAAGGGTATTAACCTAGTTAAGCTAGTATATTAAAACCCCAATAGGTCAGTAGGCTAGTGCACTACTTAGTTGAAAACCTAAAAGGGTGGCTAAGTAGTGCATAAAGGGTGAAAACCAGTAAATGGCACCTAAAGAGATAACTAAAATCTTGTTTTTAGTTCAATTCATCATATTAAACTTCATTTCAAGATCTTATGTTGCAAATTTATATCAAGATGAGACAAATGTTTAAGTCGAAGAAAGTGTTGAGTGTATAATAGGGCTAGTAAAATCAGAGTATATCTAGTGGACACATGTGATTTGCACTCATTTTATCTTTTGTATAATATTGTTTTATGTATTTGACCTATGTAAACATAATGATAGATGACATGATATGAAGATTCATATTTTTTGGCATATCAAAAGGATGGAATATGAAGAGTTAGAGTTGGGAAAAAATCCATATATAATGGTCAATTATATTTGTATATGGTTCTGATGTGATAGATATTAATGCATATGGTTCCAAAATGACTTTCCTATTTATCTTTTATGATTCTTCTCCATGAAGTTAGTACTTTATTTACTTTAATATGTTAATTATATGATTTTATGTCATCTATGAATATTCTAATGATCCTTTGTCTATCCATGAACTTATCTTTTTTTTTAATTAGTGAATATATTAATTTTGAATATGTTATCAACTATTTACTTTTATTACTCTATACACAAGCTATCCCTGAATTAGCATGTTTTGATGATATTCTAGGAACCTATACTAACAATTCCACATATTATTAAAAATAATTTAAGAATATCCTTAATACCATTAATTTCATGTCTATCACCATGTATTTTCTTGGTGAGTTAGCCATATAAATCCCATATATTTAGCATGAATTCCTTGAAGATCCATTTGAGTTTCTTATTATATTTCCAAGCAATCATAATATAAAATTTGAGGAACACCTTATTACTTATAGGTCTGTTATGTGCATTTTAAATGTAAAATATTAGGATTTATCCTACATAATATTTCCTTTCACTTTAGAAGAAGAATCAAATGACTAGTTTTTAAGTTTTTCACTTAATTCCATCACTAATAGTGATAGTCTTGTAGATCAATTTATGCTTCAATTTTGAAGTAGAATTGGCCTCTGTGCCTAATATTTTACCTAATGATAAAAATGATAAAAACCCTATCATTGTTACAAAATAAGTCATTTAGTATGAAAAAGCCAATCCTAAACTTGTTATGCCTCCAATTTATGGCATAAGTGAAATGGATATATCCATTAAAGAAGATAATTAAATTTACAAGAATAAATGGAATTCATTTTAGATAAAGTTAATAATTATGAGGTCCTAAATTTTAAAGGGTATAATTATAATATGATAGTATAAAATGTAGAATACCAAGTTATTTCTTGTCTCAGATGATCCAAATATTGATGAATTAGTAGATATTGAACCTTTTATTCCCAAAATTAACATTTTTGAGCCTCATAATCCTAAATAAGATGAATTACACACTTATGATTCTAATAATTATAATTTTGGAATTGAAAATAATGATTATTATGAGTGTAGGTATGCAAATATTATAGAGTCCAAAAGAGAACAACCATATATAACTCGCAGTCAGCTAGAGGAAGAACAATTCAAAAAGATGGAGTGGTAATTAGAGGAAGATGCATATTATACATTTTAAGCATCCTAATCATATGATCCTTCTCAAATTTTGAATTTTGATTCAAGATGGTGAGTATCTCTATAGAATTAGTATGGATTCCTCTCATCATTTGATGGAGATGAACATGATAGAATCTGAGATGAGATTGACCACTTATGCCAAGAAGAAGAAATCTAAAGCATAGTAGGATGTTACTTTGAGTAAAATGATTTGTAATAACTCAAATTTTATTTGTTCTCTCCCTAGTTTAGCCTTGCCTTCAAACTAATTGAAGGTAACCATATGTTCTTCTCTATAATTGAGGCATTCAATAAAGAAGCTGAAGGGTATAATGGCTTGAATGAATAATTCACACCAATGGAGATGCAATATGAATATGATATAAATCAACTAAGATATCCTCATGATCCAGCCACAAATGACCAATTTATGATGTCTTTGACATGGGAATAACTACTTTGATACCTTCCTAAGGATAAAGATAAAGAAGAAGACTCTACCAAATCTTCCATTACATTCTAAAGGCAATGAATAATTAACATACCTATGAGTTTCAAAAAATAATATACCCATACTTAGTTATATGTTCAAGAAATTTCGGTATGTATCAGCTCCCAACCTCACTCCTCTTCATAGTTCCACATTTGGGCTAAGGTATTTTCTTCACCCTAACCCTCATGCTTTTAGAAAATTAGATGTAATCATGATGTTGAACTACATAATTTTAATTTTATTCGATTGTATGAAATGATTATTGACAAATATTTATGGGATAATGTTTTCCATCTTAGAGGAAGTTATAGAGTAAGGTAGTTATTCCCTTTTCCCTTCTCCAAAATTTGAACTAATCAGGTTTCTAACTAATTCAAGCATGCATTTTCTTAGAAAAACCTCTTATAAATATGCTTCTCTTTCCTTTTTCTACTTTTTTTGTTGTTGTTTATTTATCATATATTTCTTTAGATTAGGTTTGGTTTTTGTTTCATATGGGCATGTCTTGGCCTATTTTGCTTCAACATATTAGCCTATTCCTTGTCTTATATATCCCTTTATAGCAGTTAAGCTCTATTCTAAAAATAAAACATTGACCAGGGGGAAAAACCTTGTGGAATCCATTTTATTTACATTAATTGACTAATGAACCTTGAGTGGTAGATGGAAACATGCAATTTGTTGAATCCTTAGAAGTTAAAAGGTGAAGTGCCATACTTGAATAATTGTATGTATTGTTTCAATTTTATTTTCTATATTTTCTAAATTTTGGAGGCTTGTGATTTTTTTAAAAATGTGGATTTTATAAAGGTTTATTTTCTTATCTAAATCCATTAATTACATTTAATTGAACATCTAAAGCAAAGAGGAAACACTAAACTAGTTTAAGCTTATCTTGGTAATCTAAAATTTTAGAGTCTATATTTATAACCTTGGCTTGGTCCCCAAACCTCAATGGAAAGAAATAAAAAATGTTTTTAGAAGGATAATTCTGACGTAAATAGAATAAAAATAAAAAATCTAAAGTCTTCCTCAAAAGGGTGATAGAAGCAATCTCCATCACAAGATTTCTATCCTACATGGTAGTGGAGCAAGGAATTGAGTTAGACCAAAGGTATATTTTTTAGGTTTATAGACCCCTAAATGGTAGTAGATAAATTCACATACCATTCCCCCCACCCAATCTAGATATTCAAATATCTTTCCTCTTATAAGTTCTGGTTGTCTAAGCAGGTCTGAATTATTTCATGTGAGTTCAATAACTATAAATGAATTTATCAATTTTACACAATGACGACCTTTTATAGAATTGAAATTTAGTATGCCACATGTTAAATTATACTTTAGTACCTTCATCTTTTTGATTTTGTCTAAGGATAATTATTTGTAGTTTATACTTGTACTCGGATGTGAAGATTTACAATCCAAGTTTTAGAGTGTTTTAACATGATATTCTGGGTTCTAAATGCTAATGTAGAATTCTCCCCATGGAAGTCACCATTTTTGTGTCCAACACACCCCATCCTCAATTTTCATATGGGGAGCCTTTTTTGTTGGGACTATGGTTTACAATTATCTAGATGTGAATATCTAAAATATTAAATTTATGCTTCCTTGATTTTACTATGTCTACATAATAAATTTTTATTATAAATCAATGGTTTAAATAGCATGTCTATAACTAAACTAATATAAATAATTATTTGACATTTTTAGGGTCTTTTGAAATATTACCTTTACTAATTTATCCATTTTTACATTATTTCAATGTCAAATGACTAAGTGCTTATGAAATTCCCCTTTTACCTTAGTCAATTTCACATAAATGGGTAATTTCATCTTTAAATTCAACAAAAATAGTTTTCTCTTTGTTAATTTTTTTCACCCTTTTTTATTTTAATATAAAAACATAACCATTTCTATTTTTAAGAGCATAACCATTTTTGTTTGAATTTTTAGGACCATTTTTTTTCAAAATTTCGAAGTTGTTGACGATGTTTATTTATATTATTACCCTTAGGTGCCCACTTCATTCCTAAGGCCATGTGGAAATATTTCATGACTCTTAGTGGTCCCAAAACCTTCAAAAGAACCTTTATAAACTTGGTTGTTTCTTCAAAATTTTCTCCCAAAGCCACATGGTGAGCTTTCATTACCCCATAACACTTTAATGATTTATTTTTAGCTAGGAACCTTCAAACCCTAGATCACCAAGATCATGCCAAGTGGTGTCATCCTTATGAACCACTTTCCCATATCCAACCATACAATTCAATAGGCCTATGGTCAAGTGGATTAGTGGGATTGTGCCATGTGTCATGGTCTTAGTGACCCATTATCTCAAAGTTATCTATATAATTTAGTAAGCCTTTTGGTGAGAAAATTAGCATGATTACACTACGTGGCATTATCCTAGTGACCTGATACCTGATGGTAATTTATATAGTCTCAATACACATCTAAGATCTAGGTCAGTGGGATGTCACCACATGGTCACATCCTATTATGTCATAACCAAGGCATAATCAACATATGTGAATCCCCAAGCCCAAAAGTGAAAGAATGAGGAGAAGACACATGGAAAGGCCCACCATCAAATAACACATGGATAGTGATACCATAAATATTAGGTATTGAAATAGATGGCTCATTTCAACATCATATAGTCATCAAAACTCACAAAGGACTATGCATCAAATATGGAAAGCACAAACAAATGTAACTAGTTTTTCACAAACTTAAAGACTCATAAGCAACATACTTCAAGGTTATTAAAGTGGTGAGTTGATTTGGAGGGCCATAAATTCAAGTAAGATTTGTTCATTGAATTATCCTCTAAAATTAAATACATTTGTCTATATATAGAAAGGTGGAGCAATAGTCCCAAGAAAATCCCAATGATAATCTACACCTAATATTTGAATCTAATCACTATTATCCCCTATAAATGAATATAAAATAATTAGTATGGCATGATTTATCACATGGTATTAAAATTATAAGGAATCATAAGATACAAATAACATAAATGTAAAATATTTTCCTTAAAGAGGCAAGGCTCATAATTACAAGTGATGCTCAAGTCAACAGATCTATCAAAATATCAGTTGTATTTTTGGGCCATCATTAAGTGTTATAATATTCACATTAGTGGGATGAGTGAGATTCATGGACAAATATATATATATATATATATATATATATATATATATATATATATATATATATATATATAATGGATGTTATTTCTTATTTTAATAGGTTTATAATTTTGGCTTCAAAATGCTATCAAATTTGTGCTAGGATTGCACTTGTCATCCCTCACATTTTGCTTTGATTGTCTACCTAGATAAATGGATTGTTATAAGATACTTTGATAATGTTGAATATATATTTAGTTGTGATTTATTCACTAGAAATACCTTTAGTCTTCTAATTTAACTTATTATAGATGCTAGGACTATTAGTATGTTTTTTTAATATGATTGTCTTAGTTATGTTGTGTGGTAGTTATTATAACTAGTTTATTGAGTCCTTTCATGTTATATTTATACTTCTCATAGTAATTATGTGTAATATATATAAACTTTTAGTAGTTTTATTTATAATCTATTTAATGAATTAATGACTTTCACACTTATCCCTAGAATATTTCCCACTAAGTGGTCAGAGTTTATGTAATCGATAGACCAGATAGACATTGGTATAACTATGGTCAAGCATGCTTTCAAATTCTTAGCATCAAGAAGATCATTTAGATCAAAGACACCCTGTCTTTTCTGCCTTACCCTGCTCTCTTTTTTATCCTTTTTTTGATGATATAATTATTTGTTTTAGATATTAAAATGAATTACAATGAAAGATCACTCAATTTTTATCATTTCAATTAAGTAGATGATAAGAATTATACATTTTTTTAGAAAGATACTAGGTGAACCTCTTATGGTATCATTTGTTTCTCTTAGAGTAAATTTAGGAATAACTTGGCCCTTGGACTAACTAGCATAGTCCTAAAATCAATGGGGACATTTTGTTCCATGTACATGTTGCCTCCCCTTTGTCCTCACTGAAATAGTCAATCTTATAGGTGTATTTTGAGAGAGGAACAAATTGAGGTCAATAATGAGGGATTGGATTTGAAGTATTAAAAGTATCTATAAATTCACCTTCTAAGAGATATAAAGTTTTACTTCATCCTTTTGGTTCCCTTCATATCTTACTTCTAAATATACTTACTTTTTTGGTTCATTTAAAGATTCTTATGTCTCCTTTATGTCTCCTCTTGTTGTGTTATAACAAGAGTTTTCAGGGAAGCAAGAAGACACCTTCTCACATAGGTTACTACATAAGGGATGGTTACTTATAATGGAAGAGGAGAAGGGAAATGACTTATTATTAGATCTTGAGGTGGAAATATTTTTTAAACCACCAGAGTGAATGTAACTATGAAATTTGGTATTATGTATTCCCCTATCTAAAGTATGTTACTTTATTTCCTTTAGATTTTAGGTGTTTTTTATTATCCTATCCCTTAATTGCTCATCAATATCTTAATATTTTTCTTCCTCTTCTTGAGGTTTCCTAGCTTATTCAAAGTCCTTTTTTTCATGTTCTTTTCTAATTTCATATTATTTTGTTATAGATGAATCACATTAGATCATCTAAGTTATCATCATAGACATTGGAGATCTTTTCATTCTCACATAAACAACTATATCATCCTTAGGATTGAGAAATATTAATTCTTGCTCATATATTTTACGATCATAATCCTATGTGAATTAACTATGGAATTTGTTTATTTATTAGTTTATCACCTTCCTAGGATCTAAAAATCCATATTTGGCTAGCCCAAACTTGAATGAACCCCATTGGTTTGAATTTTTATCCAATTGATCCTAGTTTTGTAATTGTTCCCTTCAAATGTTGAGGGGTGTATTATGATATTTTTCCAATCATCCTTCCTCACATTAACATCCAAACTATTGGATAGATGAAATAAGGGTTTTTAGATAGATGATAGGATATATCATGTTTATCCAATTTATCAAGTACCTAACTTGGTAACAATAAGGGGGATATGAATACAATCATCATGAATAATAATCACCTAGTGTTTTGAGTTATCTCTTTATCTAATCATACAACTTAGGCACTAGTTTCCCATTTATTGATCTATAGACCATTATATATATATATATATATATGATTTTCAAATATGGTCCCTATATTTTTGTCTATGAAGAAGGTTAAAGTCATCACAAATTTGTTTTATCCCCTTTAGCCCTAGGGAAAAACATTGGCTAGGATGATAGTTCTATATACAACATCCACCAAGTATGAAATCATATATAAGTTGGCATATACTTGATCATGCATACAATCTCTTTGGGATTTTAAATTGAATATTATTATTTATTCTAGTGGGATAATTAAAATGCATTCCATAACTATGGAAGATAATGGGACCCAAATCTCATCTACATGAGTGATAAACGAAGCTATAGATGGAATTTTTAATAGGTTTATAGATATTCTAACATCACATTTAATTGGGGAAATGGTGACCTTTTTATTCATTAAATACTTACCAGGATTTTGAGCCCATACTAATAGGGTACTTCTAATGTTATTGTCCTTAAACTAGTGATTGATTATTATCTTATTGTATGGTATGTTTGGTTGTGGTATTTGATATTTTTGAAATGTTAGGTTAGTTACATATACTATAGGTTGTGTGTAATTTTTTAATTAAAAAATTGTCTATTGTCCAAGCACCTATTATAAATAAATTGAATATGAGGTTAATGCAAGGAAATACCTCTATTTTTTCCACTAATTTATGGAGTCTAACAACTCTAATTTATATAAATTCATCTATGTACTTCATTTTATCGAAGGATAAGTCAAATTCATCCTTGTAAGGACAAAAAACCTTGAATTTTACATATATTTATTAATAATATCTAAATGCTCCATGTAAGGTATTATTATCAAAATTTATGTCTTTAAACTCTTGTTTGGTCCAAAATCAAAACATATAAAAATTAGGTTCTTATTTTCCAACCTCTAATTTTTAGTAATTCAAACTCTGTGCTAATTTTGAAATCTAGGGATTTTGTCAATATACAATTTTTATAGTAGACCACAGTTTGGAAATTTAAAAAATTAATTTTATTTGGCATGGGAACATAGAATATAGTATATTTAGCTATCTTGTGATTTTATTAATTAAATACTTCATGTGTGAGAATTAATTATAGTGTAACAGTCATTTTCAACCATCTACAAATTTTGAGTTTGATTTTATGATGTTAGTTTTTGTAATATTATTTGACACATGGCCCTTCATTCCTATCTTTAACTACTTAATCATCTATTTTATATTTTGATATGTTTTTGTGCTTTTATAGTTTTCATTGTATCATCAATTCATAGACCTTTAATCTTACTAATGTTTGGATACTTGTATCTACAAGACACATGGTGTTTTTTCTTGGTCACTTAATTTTCACCTATCACTAAATCATTGATTCATGTTAGTGTATGGGGTAGTGAGGTGATGACACATGGAATAACACATGGAAAATGACATATTATAATAACCACATGTCACAATAATATTATGACATGTGGTATCTAACTATACATAGGATGATATGTGGTAGTCTATCATTCAGTCATCTAACTTTATATTGTCCTTTTATCTATTAGATTATGTGCAATGATATGTTGATAAGTGGTGTGTGTAGATTAGAAATATAAGAGAGTTTATTCAATATGTTAGTAAACAAAATCAAAATAAACTTGAATAATTATCATCTCAAGCCTAATCCCTAGGTTGAGTTATGTGAAAAACAAATAATAAATGCACATTAGAAGACACAAATAAAAATTTATGCCCCTTTAAAGATTTATTAAAGAACTAGTCTTAGCAGGTTAATCTTAGTTTATAAGCTATGGAGTCTTTGACAATGATTGATTGTGCATGTGGTAAACACTTATACTTTTATACACTTGATTCTTGGATTGGCTTAGCTTTGGCATGATAATTGGTTAAATCTCCTAGTGTAATTTGGCATATTAAGTTTGCATGAAGAATATTTTCTATAATGGCCAAATACCTTTAAATTTTTAGAATTTTTGGACATTTTTTAACCATTGATTTTATATCAAGATTTATGGTGGAGGATGAGTCCTCAAACTCATGATCACCCCCATGGAATGTGTAATATATGCCATTTAAGGCCTTTTAGAATGTGGAAGGTATGTTAGAATAAATGTGCAGTCATTGGTCCTCTTGGAGTGTGTAAGAGAGGTGTAAGAGGAAGAGTGTGTAAGAGGGGTGTAATAACTTATTTTCACTCTTTATCTTTCCCATTGACTAAGTAACATCACCTATGTGAGGCAATAATTCAATTTTGATTTTAGGATAATGGATGATTCCAAATTCTTGGAATTTTCTATTAAAAAATGATTAGGCTAATTAATCAAGGTGATTAATTATTAATTGTAAGAACGGTATTTTTTTACAATGTTTATTTGTTAATCACGTCTTGAATTAACTATCTTATGAAGACATTTATAAAGGGATAATTTAATTCAAGATGCACTTGATCAGATTAATGATGTAATATGATTCATTTCTCTAACTAGGGATGTGTCACTATGATTTTGAGTTAAATTGAAAATTATGCAAGTAAATTAAATACACTGATGATTTCTAATTAAACCTACATGTGATTATGAGGAGTCACTATTTATTGTAGTTTATACATGGAAGTAGTTAAAATGAAGTGTCCACTTTTTTCCCTATTTGAGAAGGTGTTTGTGAGACACTATTCATAGTAACATATTTTCAAAGAATGAAAAAGTCATTAATAATAAATTTGATAATTCTTGAATAATGATGTATTCACTTTTCTCTTTATAAAATTACATGTTGATAAACTTAGAGTGATGCCCCAAAGAGATCTTGATTAACCCTAGATGCCCCCTCAAGGGGATGGTTGGGGAAGAAGTTAAAATATATGAGCCCTCAAAAAAGATAGGAAGAAGCAATAATGTGATAAATTAACCCATGGCTAAATTTATAACATAGACTGAATGATGTACTAGGCCCCAAGGAGGGTGTTCTTGGTGGATTGAAATAATGCACCCCAATAATGGAAATTTGATTATTTATTCAAGGATCTACCCCCATATTGTATATTTAATTATTTATTAGTGTAAATTTTTTCCCCTAGTAGAGAAAATTTTCATTTATACAAATAATAATTAAACAATAAATTAATTGGTTGGAGGATAGTATACAAGGAGGTATTTTTGCTGAAACATTTCATGTGAGACTTATATCACTTGATTTTTTGATACATCACCAAATGGTATATACCATGATATAAAACACCATGATTATCAATCCATATTGTGCATAAATATTGACCCATAATCTTATAGATAATTTATAATAATGAACAAATGATAAACACCATGATGACAATATTTTCATATACCGAAAGATGAACTTAAGTACAACTCCATGATTGGAAGCAATGTGATGTTGAACCCATCAACATAGGGACTGAGTTGAGGAACAATTAGAAACAAGAAAAAAATAAGCAATCAAACACAAAATAAAAATAAAATCAATAAAAATCATCTTTTTTCTCATGAGGAAAAGAAAAAAAATAACCAATAATAATAAATTTATAATAATTATTGATAAACACAAAAATACACCATAAATAAATCAATTAGTAAATCATTTATGCGTGTGTGAATGTAAGATGTTACTCTTGATATTTTTACCCTAGGATATGGATGGAAACTAATAGGTCATGATGATAACTTATATGGGAGGGGGAAATAGAAGAAAAATAAGGGGTGGTCAAGTTGTTTCTGAATTCCCCATGAAAATGAATGCATAGTCCAATGGAATTTAGTCCAAATGTAGTTCTCCTAGGGATTTGGGAAAGAATAAAAATTATAACAAGTGAGATATTTGATTATAGAAGAATAATAGGAAAATTTGATCTTTTAAAATGGTGAGAGTGTTTTAGACATATCTAGGAAAATGAAATGGTAATGAGATTGGCCAAGCTAACCTAAGATGCCCATGAATTCAATAACTACCTATATAGTCTATGTTTAACTCATGTCAGTGTAGTTATCCAATAAATAGGAATGTAAATGAAATAATGGCAATGGTAAATTGAAAATGATCATTGGTTGGATAAGGGGTTCCCACTTATAAAATATGGTAAACTATGCCATCCAGAATAGAGCCAAAGGCCACTAGTGAACAAGATGAAAAACTAAGAAAACATTGTTTGGTTTAATATTTCTTATGGAGATTTTAAGCCCTTTTTCTGAAATTTTTTATTTTTAAGTTGTTTTAAGGATTTTCAAATTTTAAGTATTTTTCAAACTATTTTGAATGTTTTTGGGTTTTGGAATCTCAATTCAATGGAGGATTATGAGATACAAAATATTTTAACTCACAAAATGGAGAGAGAATGGCTTGTGTTACTCATAAAATGGTGAGAGCATGGCTTAAGTTTCTTGTGAAATAATGTGAGCATGGATTAGGTTAACCACAAAATGGAGAGAGCATGGCTTAAGTTGCTCATAAAATGGTGAGAGTGTAGAAAAGGGGTGACTGAGATGACCTCAAAAACTAAGTGTTACCTACATAGTTTAAATGGACCTCAGGTTAATGTATTTTAAACTTAGTAGAAGATACTATGAACTAACAATAAGTTAGAAAATATAAAAGGGATATGAATAGAAAGAATGATACATAATTTAACATGAGATGAAAGATGCAGTTCAAAGACCATCATATAGGTAAATCATGCATAACCTACTATGAGATCTACCTATCTTGGTTGTGTTGATGGTGATAAAATCTGAATAATCTACTTGAAACTTTCTCATAATTATGGCATCAAAATTATCTACTCTACTAGTGAACCAGAATCAGGACTAGGATTGGTGATAGGATGAGAGAATAAGAACAACATGGATTAAATCAATTAAAAGTGGTATGAAGGGATGGTGTTTTTAGGCCATGCAACTAATCAAGGGTCCTCATAGTCAATATTCAATAAAATAAAATGTAAAAATTCTTGAGATGCATAATATTCATGGGCTCATCCATCTCTTTGCCATCTGCTATATCCAATCTATATCTTTCATATCCATAGTTAGGGTTGATGATGAATAGGCCCAACCAATTAGGCTCCAAATTTACTTTATTTTCATGGGTGGCATTATGTTTATTTCAATACTAGGTTAGAAAGTTCAAAATATATTTGTTGGATATGCTTATTGTAGATACAACACAACTAGTTTTGATATGCCTAGAGATTGTTTAAGGAAACTACTGATTTTCATCAAGTAGTTCTAATTCTTCAAGATGAGAAACTCTGTACTCCTTATAAATTATATCTTATAATGAAATTTGTAAGGAAGGCATCTTGATCTCGATAGGAAGAATAACTTTAGTTATATAAATAAGGGATTATGGTGTGGCTCATGTTGGGGTTCAAGTATTAGTACAGTAGGCCAAAAGGGAAGGAAATAGTTGCAAATGCCAATCATAACCAAAAGCATAAATAATATGTTTAAGGATTTGGATTAAATTTTTTTTAGATGCTTGATATTGGTCATTGCTTTGAGTAAATTAGGTAGTGGAAAAGTGTTGCTTGATATGGTATATGACACAAAGGGTTTTGACATCCTTATTTTTAATCGAGTCACTATTGTCAAAAATGAGGTTATAGGTAATGTCAAAGCATCAAATGATATTATTGAGGATTAATTTTAAAATTTGATTCCCTATTATGTAAGTGAGTGGAATGGATTCATCTCATTTTGTAAAATATTCATTTACAGTAAGGATATGTTTATGGCTATTTGAAGAATTAAGATTGATTTTCCCTATGAGATCGAGTCCCCATGAAAAAAATTGCCATGACATAGTGATCAACTAATTTGATTGAGTTGGTGTTTTAATGTGATTATCATTATTTTGACTAGCCACAAAATATTTTACATAATCACATATAAAAGCCTCTATAGTGGGCCAATAATATCCTATACACAAAATTTACTTAGCAAGGACCATTTTGTATACACATAATATTTTCAAATGTTATAAATTATTGATAGTTTCTCTCTTTTAAGAACCCATCAAGTCTCAATATATTTGAGTGTACACCTTAAAGGTTTCACTAAGAAAGGGGTGGGTACACCATTAGTGCTTTACAAGATTATTGTCCCCTATACCACCACTTATGATATACATAAAAATATCTTATATAATTGCTTGAGATTTTCCTTTTTCATTACACATTCCTTCAAGAAATTCACCACCTTATGTAGCCCCTATCTAAGCCAAAAAATATTCTTGACATTTACCAAACAATGTCATCCTAGGCCGACCCTACACTCAAATTATATTTGCACATTATGAAACTCTGTCAGCCTTGGCCAACCCCATCTAGTACCTAATTTTATTTTATTAGTTAATAATATATGGTCACTTAGGGCCGAAAATGTCTACTAAAATTTCAAAAGGGTTTAGGGTTGTATCCAAATATATATACATACATTTTTAATCATTTTAGAGAGGCAATAATAATAGCATCATATATTGTTCATCTTCTTATCATGATTCTTCTTGAGGAACACTATTTATGGTTTCAATACTACACTTGGAGATATAGATTTTGTCTTATGGATAAGTTTTTTGGATGTATAGAGAAGTTTTGTATCATATATTTGACTTATCCTTATTATCCTTACATACCACAACAACCTCTTGTAAATCTCCTTGGCCAAGGAAGAGATTGAGGATCAAAGGGTTTGTCTTCAAAGGTAAGTATTCCTAACTCTATTCCTCCTTTGTTAAAGTAATATATTTTCATTTGTTAGCTTATATTATTCTCTCCCAATCATTAGGATTTCCTATACATTGGCTTAAGTATAGATATTATATGCATGTTTACTTTTTATGTTTATTACCCCTATTTTATGCCACAGTTTTGGTGACCACTAGGTTAGATTTTAATTTACTTTGTATTTACTTTGTGAAATATAGAAAAAATAAGACTTAGATAGGGTTATCTCATGGTTTTTCTTTATTATAGGTTTTAGAACATTCTCTAGTGATATTATTGTGGTAGTGGACCCATTAGTTAGGTCTAGTAGATCCATCTTGGTTATGACCCTGATTATCTAAATGTACCAACAAGCAGAAGGGTAAGTGTGATTTATCTTCTATGAGATATGATTTATTTATATATCAACTTCACTTTCCATTGTATATATTTTGGTGAACATGACGTGAATCTAACCCTTGTAGGTTCTCTTTCATGCATTCTTTTATTATCATATTATATATTTTTATTTTACAATATTGTATCCAACCTATTAATATAGTCTAATATTTAATGCATAAGTTTAACACATTGTCACTCCAAATAAATTTTATTCTCTCTATGCAAGTCTTCTCCAAATACAAGTGATTGGATAGATCATCTTGATACCAATTCTTTTCTTCAACCATAGGATTATAGACTTTGTTAACCTGGTTGAATCTACTATTAGTTTTCCTTTTTAGCATACAGGTTTGCAAACTTAGTCAAACCAATCAACTCTATTCATCTATTATTTTCACCACATAGGTTTTACAAACTTTGTTAACCTAGTTGAATCTATTTGTATAATATAAAAATCTACATTTGAGCAAGACAACATAAAAATTTTGAAAACTAAGCATCTTCAAAATTATAAAGGTCCATTCTTACCTTCACTATCATTTCTATTTTTATTTGAAGTCTTGTTTTTTTAGTTTATAGTCTATAAAAATACAACCCTACAATGAACTAGGTTGACTAAATCGACACAGTTATGCATCTTACTTTCTCTCTAGAAGACTTGGTTGACCTATTTGACTATGTTCTTCTATATTTTGCTTCTACAGAATGGTAGTGAGCATGTAAAATCTATTATGCATTTTTTTCAATAGTGTCACATGAATTGAATCTGTACTCTTCATAAACAAAAGAATTAACCTATTTTTCTAGTAATTAATCCACTTTTCATTTTTAGTCACTTACATGATTAGAGTAACAAACATAGACTAATTAGGTGGTTTTTAATCTACTAACTTAGTCGCACTATTTATTCTCTTTTTCACACACTTCCAAATAATTTAACACTAAAAATCATTAAACATTTTATCCCCAATATATACCTACTTGGATTTCATCACCAAGGAGGAAGATGACTTGGTTTTTTTGTAAAAAAAAAACATGTGGTTGATGTTATATATTTTCAAATCACCCAACACCATTATCACCCCAATACTAAGCCATTACCATCACTAATACACATCCATTTTAGCCTAAAATACCTAAAAACATCTTTATATTTCCTTTCTAGTTTATTATTACAACCAATTCCCTATCACATTAATTTCAAATTTTATTATAACATAACAATATTCAATAATGACCAATTATCTTAGCGATTTCATTCAAGTTTTTCTACTTGATATTTGATCATTATATTTTGTATTTCAATACTTGTACTAGTTAGTGTTAGTATAAGGTTTGTGGTGTGTACTAAAATTAGATAAAATACATTGATATAATTTTTTGTGTGTTTGATTATACTTTCTCAGCTATTATCTTGAAAAAAATCCCTATTTTTAGAACACTATCATCCCTATTGACATAGTCTCTTAGAAACTATTAGTTTTTTTGCCTTCAGTACACAATCACCGTACATGATTGGTTATCTTTTTAATTTGTTCAATTTTTCCCTTTTTAGTATATAGTCAACATGTACAACTATGTTATTTATTCTTTTTTCTATTTCTTATCATACATAACACTATTAATTGGTTAGATTCTATATCTTACCAGTTGATCCTTCTTTCCATCAATTTTGTAACCTATTTTCTTCATCATAAATTTACAATTTTAGGATAATATATAGTTAAATCAAAAAATCATGATGAGTTTTACCAACCCTAATAATTTTACCAAGACACATCTTGTGACACCCACCATGGATTAAAGTAATTTCCATGTTTCCACTAGCACTACCAAGTATGGGAATCTCCTCATTCATCCTGAGTTTACAATCCTTTGTTCTCACTATAGGATGAGTGTGATTTAGAGTACACAATTGAAATTCTCTTTTTAATCAATGAATTCTCTCAACATAGAGTAAAATACCCTTCAACCATTTATAATCTCATGATAGGTCCTCATATAGAAGTACCTCCTTCACCCTCCCCTACCTTTTCTCATGGATTTTGGGGAACCGCTTTCTTCATAACTCAACCTTTTCCTTCTATTATGTCTCCTTCACACACCATGACATATTATTATATTACTTATTCAACCTCCATGCCAAATATTTCTACTAACATGATAGGTTCAACTTGTAGTGGGAATCTTTAAAATACCTATCCCCTTAACCATATTATTGGTGCATCTTTTGGTACCAATGCTTATCATGACACTATTAATTCTTTTTCTATCAATTATACTCATGGCACTAGTGCAATGCATTCTACTACTCATAGTGAAATTCAAGCTATTAGTACTAACACCAATGCACCACATGATACACACACTAGTAAAAATGTTTCCCATATTAAATAAATCATGTTAAAAAATGTTAACCAAATGCATACCTTATAAACTAGTAAATAAAATTAGATGATGCATGTGTAAAACCATCTCATTCAACATCAAAACCAACCTCAATAGGTTTAATGGGGAGTGTAAATTGGAATGCCTCCACACCCTTAGGGATTCCCATGGTAACCTTATCCGATAATCATCCCTCATTAATAAAATAATTAAAAATTTACAAAGTGAACCTCTTCTATGTCAAATTTCTAATATTGACATAAGAGGTATAAAACCCACCATCACCTATAACACATCCATCTATCTCTTATTGCATTTAAAATCATTTGGTAACCTTTAAAAATTTTGGGTCAAACTTAACACCTTTGTCGCTATCAAAATATTAGATAAAACACTATCAGGAAATGATTTAGATTTGTATAATCAATTAAAACCCCATTCTATCACTAACATCAAAGACTTGGTTAACTCAGTAGTCTAAGAATTTTAAACTAGTGATATACTTGAGAACAACTTATCCCACTTTATAAATTGTAAATGACTTGAAATTTTAAATAGAAAAATCCTTGATTAAAAATTGGAAGAACTTGTCTAATAAATGTGAGCATAATATGGTAGATGACAACCTATTCCACCTATTCACTAATTCTCTATACCCCAAATTATAATATCAGGTTAATACTTTCTCTCCAAAAACCTTAGAAGAATCCCTCAATCAAACTAAATGAGAATACTTACTCATGCATCAATTTTAACCATATCAACCTACAATAAGAACTCATATGCTCATTTAAAACAAAAATCATCATACAACTAATGAAATTGTTACCGACACCTATGGTAATATTCATAACATTCAAGAAATTGCTCCAAACAACACTATGGACCATGTTTCCCCTACAAACAACACTCCTACTCCTAAATTTTTTCAACCCAACCACACTAATGTGCACAAACCAATATCCTTAGAAAATCTTCAAAAAAATCTTTCAATACCTCTACCATAAGATCTTGACCCCACTCATCCTATGAAATCATGGTATGATCCAAACAAATTTTGTTGGTTTCATGCAAGTTAGGGCCATTCTCATGAGACTTTTAGATAATTATGAATCCTTGATATGGATTTTATTTTTGATCCAAAATTTGATCATTAAACCCTTATTCAAAACTTTCAACAAGTATATGACATAGATTTTAAACGCCAAGAAATGCAAAATAAAAACCAAGCTAATGCTCATCCTTTTATCTACAAAGATCCTATTCCCAACCACCAAGATATCATAGAGAATCCTATTCCTCCTATAAAAAATGTTTAAAGTCTTATATACCTCACTACCAATGAACAAAACATGGTTAATATGACTAACATGAGATGAGTAGTTACATTTGTTGACTCAAATCCAACACCTACACATCACACCCCTTAATTGTTTCATGTCATTCAAGATACTTTTCTATCCTATGTATTGGAATTGTATTAATAGTAACTTATAACCATATAATCACCAATCTCAACAACACAACTTTATTATTCCTCTCATACCATATCTACTCTTCTCCCAACATATACACAACAATACCACATTCCCCAAACTTGCAATAGTATTTCTTCAACCCAACCATAATAAATACATCAACTAACCATCAAATCACCTAAATTAAATCAAATATATTATAATAAACCTCAAATTATTACACTTCTAACCCTCCTTCCTAGGATCTCTTATAACATTATCTGCCTACATCTACAAACCCTCATATGGGTTATGATGAATGAGATACCATTGCATAAATTTCTCATCTCCCATCTCAAATATCTTTCTTAGAATTAATGAGAACATCTCTTCATCATCAAAACCATCTAATTTAATTATTTTTTAAAATGGATACCCCTCATCATCCTCCAGTAGGATGTGGAGATACCTTATTTAGATTAGAAGATAATATACTTCAATAATGTGAATAAATTTCCATCCATATTGATGAAACAATATATGCTTATATTTAAATTAATTTCCCTATCACTTATATGATTCCCAATAATATAATCTTTATGAAAATTATCCTCCTTTATTCATTAGCATATTTTTGTGAAAATGATCTCGGACTCATCATATGATACTAATCACCTCATACTCATGCCAATGCATAAAATTCTCCCATAATGGAGCTATTTAAAAGATTCAAGGAGACAAAAACTCTTTTAATTTCAAATAATTTTAAGAATGTGGTGTCTTTAAAATTCCTACCCTTAAAATTTTCATAGTATCCAATTTAGGGAATCCCAACTCTTCAACTATCCAATCAATTACAATCAAGGTTATCAAGGTCACCCTGAATCAATTGGAAACATTCCATCTAACCTATTTAATTCTGATGATGATGAGCTAGATGAGATAATCCTCAAGATTAAAACCTCTAATATATCCCATCATATTATCACCCAATGACCTCCTTCCTCTAAACCTCTATCTCATCAACCACATTCAAATGATATACTTATTGTCTTAACCAAGACTAGACATTCTATCCATCACACATCCTTTGATGATAAAGTCATATCTACATGTACCATTGACTTACATACATCTAAATATCATGATGGATGAAATTTAGATGAACCATTTTTAGCTAGATTAATCCAAGATAGAAATTTTGAAGTTCTTTGATATTTCTCTTATTTATTTAATTATTTTCATTCATCTTTTAACATTCCTTCATTTATAGTACCTAATACTAGTCTTCTTACTATTTATCATAGGGTGGAGATGGAAAAATCACATGGTACACCTCTATTCATAGTATATATTCTCATGGATCATTACATGATAGACCCTTATCTATTTGATAGATACCAAGACCCTTATAGTTTGCTTCTTTTAGAGATGTTAACTACTGTTATTAAACCTATTATATGACTAGACTTACCTTCAAATGAGCCTAGTCCAATTTATATTACATCCATACATTTCCTTGGTGATGGAATTATTACCTTATCATATCCTTATCTCATGCATACCTAATGGGCCTATCAGACTTATTATGATATCCACAAAGTTGTTGGTCATTTGACCAAAGATTACCAATTATATCAGTTTCCACTAGATTTTCCTTCCACCTCTTTAGCTAGTAGACTATCAAATCCTAATAAAAATCATATTTATTTATTAATCAATAAAAATAGCCACACTTATACTTATTGATAAAAAAATTGGAAATATATCAACACATTGTGCCCAACCATTGCTCAACCCAAAGAAAAGGCTATACCTCATCCTAAGCTATTACTAGAGTATATCCCTGAATATGGGGAGGTGTATTATCTTTGGAATTAGTGTGGCAAAAATAATACTAATCACTTCTAAGTTATATATAAACACCTTTTGAAATTCCCATGGTCAACACCCACATAAATCATTCATCCTTCCATAGGTCACATATGCAAGAAGGCTCTTCCTTCTCCATAGGTTGCATATCCTTCTCACCTTGTAGATTCTATTCCCATTCATACATCCATTCCTCTCCTTGATTATCTTCTGAAATAGATATCTCATGATCATTAATCTTCATCAAATACACCTACATTTTTAGTTGAGGAGATATGGAAGGAAGTATTTGCACAACTTTTTGTGAAGATCAATGAGACTCTGGCTACTACCAGAATTCAATTTCATAGAGATGTTTCAAATGTCATGGATAATATTTTTAGTCAAATTTATTAGTATTTGTGAACATGGCATTGTGTTCTTTCACCTTTTTATATTTTATTATTTGGATTGGATTTTTTATCCATTTTTATATATCTTATACACTAGACTATATGTCGATTTTGGTTTCACTTATCTATTTTACATAAATCATTATATTATGCTTGATGTGATTTATATGGTTTCATTTACTTTCATATTTCTTATGGATTTTTATTGTTATTTTCATGATTTCACACTTATAATTATGAGTTTACTTGTTTTATGAATTCTTTTTCATTTACAATGATTGTTTTCTATCTTATCTCACTCAAAAATTAGATAATTATTATAGTGAATTGAATATACAAAACTTGATTCCCTTAGTACTCTCTCTCTACCATATGATCAATTAGAAAAAAATAATTATCATCATACTACTACCATATAATTATCTATTTTGGATCTCCTTTATTCCTTTATTTTCCTTTCACATTTTAAGCATACATACAATTGAAACTTGAGATTACATATTGGTTCATAGGTAAGCCTAAGTGTTTAGTCAGTCATATCTTTGGATACTTACTATCCTTTAAACCAAATTATAAAGCTAATTTGTTTTTATCGATTATATCTATCATGTTTTTTAATTCCAAATCCATATGGAGGAGGAATCATAAAATCCATATAAAAGTTAAAAGCTAAATCATTTAAACAAAAGGCAATGATTCAAAAAGGCAACATACAAATTTAAAAGTCTAATCACATTAAAATATGTGATTCATAGCACATCTCCTATTTCTAATCTAATTCAAGATCCATATTTGGACTCATGATAGAGTTGAGGTCCATTGAGGCTTAGTAGACTAATAGATTAGGATAAGAGAATTAAAAAATCTATAAGTGCTACCTACTTTCTCACACAAGTACCCAATCTTCATACTAGACTAATGACTCTGTAAGAGGTCCTAAGGAATGGGTAAATTTTTTTGGAAAGGTAGGTCTATTTTAATTTTCTTATTCAAATAATTTTTATGATTTTATCTTAATAT
>JARHVA010006770.1:550000-615000 GCA_037957365.1 Torreya grandis
CTACTAAATCATTTTTCCAAACTAAAAGATGTTTTGGAATCTTGACATTGTAAAGAATCTTTTCACATATTACATGTAGATTTTTGCAAAAAAATCATTTTTTCACTAATTTTTGTAGGTTCACCTAGTGTTATAAACATTAGAAACCTTCACATTTATTTCACTTCATTATTTTTCTACAATACTAATGTAAGTAAAGGTATGCATTTTTCAATTCCATCATTTCATTTATCTTATTCACTTATTACTATATTTTATTCAAATTCAACATTATGTATTTTTATGTTATTTTATCGAAGCACCATCCCATGTTGCACTTATATGAAACATGATGGGATTCAAGTGGGGAATATGTATACACATAATATTTTCAAATTTTATCAATTATTAATTCTTTCTCTCTTTTAGTAACCCATTGAGTCTCAATCTCCTTGAGTGCATGCCTTGAAAGGTGCACTAGAAAAGTCATGGGTAGATCATTGATGTTTCACAAGATTGTTTTCCCCTATATCTCCACTTAAAATCAACACAAACATATCCTATAAACTTTCTTAAGATTTTAATTATCCATTACACACTCCTATAAGTAATTCAATGCCTCACATAACCCCTATCGAAGCCAATAATTCTTTTTGATATTTACCAAACAATGTCAACCTGGGTTGACCCTATAATTAAATTATATTTGCATGTTACAGGACTCTGTTAACCTTGGCCAACCTATTATGGGAGATAAAATACTTTTATTAATTAATAATAGAGGGTTGTTTAGGACCAACACTATCTAGTAAACTTTCATAAGGTTTTAGGGTTAGATTTAGCTATATATACATGTCTTTTTCATCATTTTAGAGAGGCAAGAAGAAGAACATCATATATTTCACATATGCTTATCCAAAATTTTATATGAAGAACATTTCTTAGGATTTAAATTCTAAACTTGGAGATAAGTATTTTATCTTATAGATAAGTATTTTAGATGCATAGATAAGATTTTTATCTTAGATCTGACTTATCCTTATTATCCTTATATACAATAACAACCTCTTATGAATTACCTTGGCCAAGGGAGAGATTAAGGCTCGATAGTTCATATTCGAAGATAATTATTCCTAACTTTTTTACTTCTTTGTTAAAGTAGATATATTTGCATTTGTTTCTTAAGTATAGATATTCTATGCATGTTTATTTTTATGTTTGTTAACCCTATTTTATGACATAATCTTTGGTGAACACTAGGTTAGATTTTAATTTAATTTGTATTTAATTTTTGAAATATATAAAACATAAGACCTATTTAGGGTTATCAAATGGTGTTGTAATAATAGAAGCTTTGAAAACCTCTCTAGTGATATTATTGTGGTAATGAAATCCTTGGTTAGGTCTAGTGAATCCATGTTGGTCATGACCTTGATTGTCTAAGTCTATCAACAAGTGGAAGGGTAAGTGTGATTTTTCCTCTCTGAGCTAAGATTGATTTATATATCAACTTCACTTTCCCTTGTATATACATTCCACCAATGTGGGCCTGATAAATCCCTTTGTGTACTTTTTAAAGTGTTAATCAAGACTTTTCCTAAGATAAACAATGAAGTAGAGTTCTATCAAATCCCCTATGATAAAGTGTTTTAGTAAGAATGGTCTAACAAGAGGTATTATGAGTGAAGTATTTTTATTTATTATGAGATTAGTTATAAATTATAATATTATCATGAAGGTAGGCATATATATCAAAGTACCAAGGGAGTTGGGACCAATTAATAGGTTATCATTATACCTCTCATTTAACCAATCAATGGATTGGTGTTATTTTCTACCAAAACCATTGCCCAAGTTTTATTCAATGAGATCATTGAATATTTTAGTTTACAGGTTTTTGTTTGGGGGGTTCACTCTACTATAATGTCTAAATCCTAAGGACAACAAATAATATACTAATTCTATATTGTAGAAAGGTAAATCTAGAAATTTATGCTAATTTAAGATATCCTATAGAATTCCTTATTAAAAGGATTCTTTAGTTCATGACATCAACATCCATAACTTAAACATATAGAATAAGACATTATGATGTCCTCACTTAACTTGTCCAACTGGGTAGGACAATGTGATATTTTAGAATGTGATAATGTTGTCTATTATCACTTAAATACTCCTAAATTTTTTTGAATATGGAATGAGTTAACAAATTTACTTCCTATGAAATTTAAAGACACACTCTTGCATAAATAAAACTCACTTTAATTGAATTGAAACTGTCAGGCACCTAGAACATAAATGCTCTGATACCACTTGTTGGGGATCAACCAACAATGTTGATTACACTTATGAAAGCAATAAAATGCAGAATTAACTAGAAAGATAAGTAACTAGAATCAAAAATAGCAAAGAAGAAGAGATACAAGAAACCACCCTGAAAACTTGTATTAAACTCTTTACAGAAGGAATACAATTGAAGAAACTTCTTTTCTTCCACACCTCTCTCAGATGTACAGATCTCTCTCTAGATCTCTTTCCCTCAAGAGCTCTCTCTCTCAATTACAATCAACTCCAACAGCCTGGATTGATTCACATATACAATTTTGTACTGTTCTTCAACATTATACAATAAGCTAAGAAGATCTATCCTAATATATAATAATTAGGAAACATGAGCATGCATTTACAACCAGTAGTTATGCCTCTTAAACAAGGGCTCTAAAATAGTCTTACTAAAGATAGAGATGCGGACTTAAGACTATGACTTAATCCCATCATGCAAACACTCAGTTCTATCCATGAAAATAGCTTTCTGGATGCACAAGTAACCGACATCGGTTCCTACCTGCTTGCCTGTGACTGATGTCGACCAATCCCTACCGACGCCGACATCTCTTGAACTACTCCTGACCAACGTCGATCGCTCCTGACTGACGCCGGTGACTGTGTAAACCTGCAACTGTTGCAAAGCACTCCTTTGGTGAAGCTTTTAGCTCCACACCTTAACAGAAACAACCTTTGCATTCAATGGAAACACACTTGCATTAAAATGAAATTCACACTTTATTTTTGAAAAAGAAATCACAATTGTGCTAAAAATGGAAATCACACTTGTAGTATAATGAAATAAACTTGAATTTAAGAAATAAACTATAAACTAAAAATACTAATTTGTCTTGATCTTTAGAGAGAAGTGGGCCCTTACTCCTTTAGAATATGATCAACTTCTACTCAGTCTTGAAAAACAAGGTTGAGCTTTATTTCATTATAAAAGGAACATATATAGCTATATGAAATTACACTTGAATACTTCTTCTCTATTATGATTTCTATCTATTCATTGATTCATTATCTGGAATGAGAATGAGACATGTATTTAAATCACATCTCAAAAATTGTTCATAGAATACAAAACCTAGTGATCTAAATAGCCAAATACACTTATTCAAAATAAAATATCAAGGAATCAGATCACACACTTATAGGGAAGCATTAAAACTGACTCAACTAATAATAGATGAAAAATAACTAACATAGATCCAAAGAGATTATATGTGGTTTTACAAAATAGAATTATACTTATATCTAGATCATTTTAGAACATGACTATGAATAGTAATGTCTAAAAGAATATATCTAAATATGGAAAGTCTATATATATATATATATATATATATATATATATATATATATATATATATATATATATATATATATATATATAGTTACTATCTTTATCTATAGGATCCGATTGGACATATTTAGAGTATGCCTAGGCATCATTAGTGCAATGATATATAGGTCTTTAGAGAATCTTTGGAGTGCCTTCAAAACATCTTTAGAGCATCTTCAGAGTATTTTTGGAGTTGAAAATCTTTGGATCTTGATGTGTTCTTCACTGAATCTTCAAAAATATTGCCAAATAATATTTTCAATTTTTTTTATGTCTTCTCAAAATGATCCTACCATAGGTATGTATTTTTGTATACAAAACTATGCTCATTTCATCCAAATTACACACAAATAACAAGATAAAGAATCAACAATGTATCACATATAAATAAAGGTTAATTACAGTCATTTATACTTAGATAATACCTTAACTATTAAATTTAATGCAATATATAACTAAAAGGAAATACTTATGGATATTTCATATTAGATATAATGATCTATATGGAATTCTCATCATTTTTCCCCCACACTTTACCTTTTGCAAGTCCTCTTACAAACTAGTGGGATAATTATTCTTCAATCCAAAAGTCTAGATTCCAACCATTGACTGAGATCATATATTTTAAAGTGATGGATCCAATCAAGATGATTTATGGGTAATAATCCCAAATCTCTTACCATTGTATGCAACCATGCCTAAAATTCAATTATTGCTTAATTGTGACAATGTTGCCAGGGAGACAGAGGACAAAGAAGAATGGGAGGTCTAAATATTATTCCAATCCACACATTTGATATTTCTTCATCCAAAAGATGAGTGATAACCTAAGCTACCACCTAGGCTATTTGAAGGCTCCACTTGATGGTGGTGGACTCATAACTTCCCTGCATTTTAAATAAATAGGCAAAGTCTCTAACCTAGCTATACTTGCATTGATGGAGATGATGGAATTTTGGCTCATAAAATCTCTAAAATATGCTCTATTTTCTCTCAAAAATTTATGATATATTTTTTTTATGACATATGGTACATAGGCTAAAAAGAAACAAGAAGTTTATGGTCCTTTAAAAAATTGAGGTCTCATGCACAGACCTGTAGTGTTCTACAATTAAAGGAATTTATTGTTTGCTTGTTCCCATGTTGTCTAATTTCTCATGGTAGAAAGGAAATAATGTAATTTTGTTTCCCATTCAAATATGTTCACTAAAAATCCAGTCTGGTAACCCAAAAACATGTTACAAAGATAGAATTCACAAATTTCATCCTACCTTTTTGTGGTACTTTTTAGAAAGACATCCATAAACATATGCTCATATTTAATAACATGAGGAAAACCAAGTTAAATCAATTATATTTTCCATTTGTAATTTTTTTCATGAAGAAATAAAAAATATAAAGAGAAAGGTTATTTACATGATAACAATTTTTCAAAAATTACACAAATATTTTGAATGGAAGTCTGAGCTTTCTGTAGCTGCTACTAAGACTCACTTTTGATCCTGGAATTTTCTTCTTCCAATTTATAAATCTTATGATGAGATTTATTACAAACTATAATCATTTCATGAAGTCGTATAGGGAAGGAAGGTATAGCCCTTGTAGGTCCTTCAGTTTGTGTAGTTATTTCCCAAGTTTCCCTTTATATAGCTTATAAAGAAGATTTCAACTCTGTAGTCTGAGTGGTTAGCTCTTGTATGTGATTAGTTTTATGAGCAAGTAATGAATTTTTTCCAGTAATAGAATGTTTCAAATTATTAATCTAAGTATCCTTACTAGTAATATATTTTTTTAAACTAGCAATTTGGGCATCCTTATTTAAAATGGAATTCTATAAGGTACACAATTTATGAGACTAGAAAAATAACTGATCATGTATTCTAGTTTTTTCAACATTAACTATTGTAATGATTAATTCTTTTTCCTTAATTTGAGAAATAAAATCTTCATATCATCTTTTCAAACTAGAAATAGTTTGATTCTTACCTTGTAGTGTCAATCAAACAAAATCCAAATCTACCTATTGTTGTTGAATGGTTTCCTCATCTTGGGACATAGTCATGACATGATATAATTCCTCATCTTCATGAGTAGGCTAGGGAGAAGATGAACCTTCTTCTATAAGTGGAGCTTTACCCTTATTAGTTGTACAGGGTAAAGGTCTTTCTTCTTCTTCAATTGGATTTTTCTATCCAAGGGTTTCTTCTTCAACCATAATTTCCTATGTAAGGGTTTCTTCTTCAACTATTTTTTTAACATCCATAAATTCTATGGGAGAGATTCAACTTCTAAAAATTTCATTTGTCTATACATATCCTTCTTTTTCCTCCTACACAATTAGCCACTGACTTCATCAAAGTTTGACTAGAGGAGTAAGGTTTTCTGATGAAACACCCATTTGTCTTTTTGACCTTGAGTGCAACATATTCAGAGTTGAGGGTGTATAAGATGGGACTTATTATATTTTTTATGTTTTGGGAGGAGGAGAAATAGGATGTGGTGATTTCTTACTAGTAATTTGGGAGAATTTTTATAAAAATGAAGACCATGATTTTTCACCCTTAAGTTTCTATAAAAAATGATGTTGACAAATGATGTTAATCAAACCATGATGTTGGACTAACCCAGTTCCGCTTTTTAATTTCTAAGCTACATTAATTATAAGAGTAGTGAAGAATGGATGGTAGGTTTACCTAGTATTCGGGTTTAGTGGTTCCTTTCCTTAAATTAATGAGAAGATGCATTGTATCTCTATCGCCCATAGTGAATTGGCCATCACAGGTGAGATACTTCATGACCCAAAATGTAACATTATGCCATAGAAATGGTAGACTAACTCACATGATTCTTCTTACCACACCTTGTGGGTTTTTGGCCAATATAGTATGGAACTCATATCTATCAATGAACATTTGAATTAATTTGGAAAAACTTAATTTATTAGTGAAAACCACACCCTCCTCGTGAATTCTAGAGAGTGTACTGATAATAGAGAAATATACTATAATATACTCACCTCTGATAATAGAATGGTCCTCATCAAAATTTTCAAAAATTCATGGACAATATTTTCTTGAAAACACTAAAATGTTTTCAAAAAATTCAACCATCCTACCATCTCAAAAATATCCCTAGTTAATTCATCTTTTAGTAATGCTTATGCTAACTCTGGTTCACTTTTATTCTTCTTTCCTCCCATCTTCAAATCTATTTAAAATAATTTTATAAACCTACTTGTATGATGAAAAATTGAGCTTAAAATTGTAGAGTACAGAGGAAGGCAAGGAAATGAGGATGTGATACAACCAAATAAAGGGCATATCATGAAATTATATAAAATATTATGACCAAAAACTTCATATCATGTTGAGTTTAATGGGAAATCACTTTTTAGGGTCATTATCGACGATGTGGTGTGAGGGGTCATAATCGACAACACTTAAAATAATATCCATAATAATTTCCACGTCCAGTCATACCTTTTTAAAAATATCTTTTTTTAGAATAACATCATATCAAATATTAAAATACGTTTATGGTACTAGATTAATCATATCCACATGGAATCATAATAACTTATCTATTTGAGAAGTGTTGTCCACCTAATGGTCGTACGTGTAGAACATAAAATAGAAAATGTCTAACATTTTGAGAAATAAATACAACTGTACCTCTATTGTATAGATCCATTCCTATCTTATATAATTTCCATATGTCCTACAAGGATAAATTTTTTTGAGAAAATAAGGTTAGTTTACAAGACAATAATTCATATTTATTGCAAAAAACTTTATTCTAAAAATTGCCATTTTTGGTTTTTGCTTTTCAGTAGTTATACATATTGAAATTTTGAGGGAGGAGAACTACCAGTTGTTTGTTTTCAACACTCCTCCTTAATTTTATGTTTGAAACAAATATTATTTTACCTTAGTGGAAGAGCTAGGTTTTTCCATAAGGTCAAATTGGTCTTGATTCTTCTCAAAGAATTATTCCATACTAAGAAGTCTTATATACACCTTAACCCTATGACCATTAACCAAAAGTGTCATTTAGTCACCATAAATTGACTTAAGTTAGATAGATATATTTTTTAAAATGTTTTTTATTAGGTATGGCCCCAACCATCTTATCTTAAGCTTACCTTTGAAATTATAGAATTTAGAATCAAATAGAAGTGCCCAATCACCTTATTAAAATTTTCTTTCTTTGTTGTGAGTATCATGCCACTACTTTCTCTATTTTTAGATCATGGTGGTTTGAGTGAGAGCATCCATTATTATTTTATCTAGCCCATTCAGTTGCATGATTCTTTCTTTCTATGCTTCATCAAGATCAATTCCCATATAATCTATTGTCTTCAATGTTTACAATTTAAATTCTATTGGTAACAAAGGTTTCATTCCAAAAACAAATTCATATGGAGAGAATCATGTGGTAGTCTTCCATGTTGTGTTTATGCCCAAATTAATTTAGGTACTCTATCTACTAAATCTTTTCTACTAGTGTTCACTATTTTGGTCAAAATGCTTTCCAACTCTCAGTTGGTGACTTCCACTTGCCTATTATCTTGGGGATGATATGGTGAGGATATCTTATGATTGATTTGGTATAGTTATAAAAAATACTTGATCGTTTTATACATGTATTGAGGCCCTTGATTAGAAATAATATATCTAAGAGATCCAAATCTTAGCATGATCTTATGATATAGAAAATCAAGAACCATTTCTTCCCTAACAAAGGTGAGTGCCTACACTTTAGCCCACTTAGTAACATAATCATTACATACTAATAAATACTCTTTTCCTCAAGATGGTGGGTTGATTTATCCAACAAAATATAAACCCCATTTCTCAAATGGCTCTAAAATTATTTGATAATGGATAATCATTTCAAAGGATAGAGTAGGCTTACCCATCTTTTGGCAAGGATCACATTACCATACAAATTTTTATACATTATTAGAAAGGGATGACCAGTAATAACCTACAATAATGATCTTATAGATGGTACCTTTTACTAAATAATGTCCTCCTCCTATTTTACTATCATATGCTCTTATGATGCTAGATACCTCATCTTCACTAACACACCTACAAAGTACATGATCAAGTCTAGTTTTAAACAGCATGCCTTTAAACCATTTGAAATGAGAATTAGTTTTAAATAGATGTTTTCTTTATTTAGAAGTAAAATAATGAAGAAAATTCCATGTTCCCAGGTAATTTGTCATGTCTACAAACCATGGAGAGTATGTAGATATAGAAAAAAATTGTTTGTCTAGAAAAGAATCTTCCACAAGTTCATCTTCACCTATAGTGATCAATCTAAACAAAAGGTTAGAAACAACATTATAATTCCCAGGTTTATCTATAATGGTGATGTCAAATTATTTTAATAGTATTATCCATATAATTATTCTCCCACTTACTACTTGTTTATTAATTAAGTACTTAATAGTTGAATGATTTGTATAGATAAACACCTAATAACTAGTAATGTAATGCCTAAACTTGTTTTTGGCATAAAAAATAGAAATAATTTCACTTTCTCAATTTTTCTCTGTGGGAGTAATATTCTTGCTAATATATTAAATGGCATACATTTTTCTATCCTCATCTCTTTGTCTTAAAAATTCTCCTAGTGCATTATTGGAAGCATCAGTATAGATATGAAAAAGGATTTTCCTAATTAAATCCTTTAAAAACTAGAGCAATCATGGGTTTGTTCATTAATATTTCAAAATCTTATTAACACTTATCATTCCATGAAAATTCATTATCTTTTGTTATCAAAGAAAACATAGGTGCAACTGTCTTGCTAAGGTATTTAATAAATATTTTGTAATATCTTACTTGACTGACAAAAATTTTAACATCTATTTGTGTTTGAGGAATGGGGAGATTAGAAATTATCTTAATCTTTTTGGGATCCACTTATATTCCTTGAGAAGAGATATGATGTCCTAATACTATCCCCTCATCAGTCATTATGATACACTTCTCATGACTCACAGATACTTGGTGTTCCTCACATCTAGTAAGCAAGTTATCCAAATTATTCAAAGATTCATCAAATATAGTACCATGGATAGTAAATAATCCATTTACACTTCCACACAATCATTTTTAAGATAAAAATGATGGGTAATACTACTCTATGAAAGGTAGTAGGTAGATTTCACAATCTAAAAGGAAGGATTGTATAAGAAAATGTCCCCTAGGGAAAGGTAAATGTAGTTTTATATTGATCTTTAGGGGATATTTTGATTTTATTATATCTATTGAACCTATCTAGGAAATAAAAATACTACATTCCTACCAAATTATCCAAAACTTGATCAATCAAAGGCAAAAGAAAGTAGTCTCTCATAGTAGATTTATTTAGTTATTTATAGTCTACACAAAATCTCTATTTTCCATTATTTTTAGGAACAATAAATAGAGTTAAAACCCATTGGATATAAGATATGGGATAAATGAAACCAACTTCCAAAAGTCTTTATATTTCTATCTTTACAATTTATTTCAAGGCTGGGTTGATTCTCCATTGTGGTTTTTTGACTAGTCTAACATATTTGGTGTAGATGTGGTGTGTATAGACACTAGGATGTATTCCTTTCATATCACTATAAAACCAAGAAAAGGATTTTTTGTGTCATACCAATACATCAAACACTTTTATTTTTTGTTAGTCAATCAAGTAGCTATTGATATTCGATAGTTTATCAAGTTGGACTACAATCTATTTAGTGCCTAGAACAATGGAATTTAACTATTCTTATGTAATCATCAAGGAATTATATGGACATGTGTGTGGTATTAACATATGAATTATAGCTACATCCTTTTAAAATTTGTTACTTATGGATAGCATATTGGTCAATGGACAATGAAAATCATGTAAAAATGAATTCTACCCATTTTGAGCCTAGGCAACTATGGCTTGTTAGATGTTTTGTGGACCAAGTAACATGTTTGTGAAACTTATGGAATTGTATTGATTCTTAGTAATGGATTTTAATTCCTCCCATTCATGATTATTCATCTTCAAAGCTAAGATTTTAGTCTTTGAAGCTAAGCTACTAGTCTTCAAAATAAAACTATCAGACTTTGGAGCTAGGCTTTTTTGGTCCAAATCTTATGTTATTTGTTCCTCAAACTCTTGGACATGTTATTTGATGGTGACCATGGCTAAGGAAGACACACTAGTTTTGTTTTGTTCAGGATGATCTACCCATATCTGCTCATAAAGATCCATTAAAGGTCTAGCAAGCAGATAAATAAATATATATTTAGCATGAATTCTATTAGAAATGATCATTTTCCAGATCTACAATCAATTCATGCTACAACTTTAGCTAACCAAGGTATTACAAGAATGATTGGATATATTACCCTCTTGGGTTTATGCTATAGGATCATGGAATCCATAGGATATTCTCTGGATTCTATAGTGATTGACACTTTTTCCATGGGTCCTTTAGGGGCAATAGTGAATTGATCTACCATTTGAAAGATTATAGTGGTAAGATAAAGTCCTATGAGAGATAAAGATTGTATTGTTTTGATAGTCATTATGTTGATGGTAGCACCTAGATTTATAAGCACATTTGGAATAGACTTGTTCCCAATTATCACAATCATCATGGGATTATCAGGGTCTCTATATTTAGGAAAAAGTATATTTCCTTTAGTGAATCAACAATTTTTCCAGTTACCTAAATTTATTTAGGATATTGTTTCCTCCTTTCTAATAATTTGATTCACAATCCTTTAATTATTTCATTCAACATAGGAATATCCTTAATCACTCTTAATAGTGGAATTTATATCTTAATCTCTTTTAATCCATGCATTAATTCAAAATCTTCCCTAGTTTTTTATTCATTAATTCTCTTAGGAAATGGAATAGTAGGGGGATATTAAATTGTGGTTGGTATGGTTGGAGTTTTTATGGCTTCTACCTTGTCTTTATTCAGTTCATGGACTATAGGTGACTCAAGAGTGTTTTCATCATTTAGAATTTTAGTTACAGTAATGGGTGAATCTCCTACTACAGTTATTGATCTAAGATATGTTATAATTATATTAACTCAAAGGGGGGATGAATAAATTTTCTTAAAATAGTTCTTCAATTTCACTTAACATTCATGAAGCATTCAACCACTTACATACAATAGTTAATTCATACCTAAGCATCTATGAAAGTAAACAAAATTAGAGCATAGGGTATATATGTGAAACCCTATTGGATAATAAAACCCACTAATACATAGATCGTATTATATTCCTATAAGAAATGAATCAAAATTTTAGTGAGGCACCAACCCCACAAGGAGGACCAACCCCTCACTAGTCAAGTATTAACTCAACCAGTCCTTTAGCAAGCTCCAACCTACAAAGAGGCTCCAACCCCCTAGGTAACCCAAAACCAATTCAAATACCTTTATTATATGAATATCCTCATAAACATATTTATTATTCAACTGAATATTGCCTCTTTTTTCTCTTCTCACTCTTGTATCTCTCTCAAAATGTCTCTCAAGCCTTCTTTCTCAACTAGCCCTTTTCTTGGCAGAATTAGGTCAAATGACCTTACTCAAAACCTATAGAAACATGGTTAGATATTCATGGAATATTTATCACATATATTTAATTATTTTATCTCCTTTGGTGATTGGATTTTTTCCTTTGATGGAGTCTCTTGATGACTCAAGTAACA
Organism: Torreya grandis; assembly: GCA_037957365.1. Classification (NCBI taxonomy): domain Eukaryota; kingdom Viridiplantae; phylum Streptophyta; class Pinopsida; order Cupressales; family Taxaceae; genus Torreya; species Torreya grandis. The sequence goes on from JARHVA010006770.1 coordinate 562,377, forward strand.
ATTGATTATGTTATTCAGGACTATACACTTTCATAAGTCTATGTTCAAAGATAAGTCTTTAAATAGTGATTTATTAAAGATTAATTACATACTAAGACTTGAACATGCTAATTTATTTCACATAGTGGTATGTAGTAAGGTAAACCATTATTGGGTCATGAGGAAAGAACATGATATTTGACTATATTGTTCAATGTTTATAAGCCCACAAATGTATTTTATACATAAATTATTTTTCATAATGATAAATTAGTTATGTAAATCTTGATGGAGTCATGATCAATTCAAATGTTTTGATTCAATGATATGCATTATCTAGAATTAACTAGGTATTATTCTTATTTAAATTGGTTGTTAGCACCCAAAAAAACCCAATAGGTCTGAATTGTGTATAATACTTAAAATCACATTTTTTTTCTTATTGTTAATAAACTATTTATTGTATTTTATTATTCTTTGTGTCACAATGGATTTGAATAACCTATAGGTGAGTAATGGGTTTGCTCCTTCTTATATATTATGTGGTTTTAGAAAATGCATGTGGTGATCTTGAAGTATTTGGATAAGACAAAGGGATGGGGGGATAATTTAATTGGAAGCCCATTATATCATTATAATAAGATAGACATTTCATTGGAGAGGTTGGATGGAGAAATAGAGGATTAAACTAGAATTGTATGATATTTTGATTATCTTCATCTAGGAGGTCTATTAAATTACCATTACTAAGGTAGAGGTCATTGTATGAATTATATGTGTTTGTCTATTAGTTTCCTCCATGTTGTGTATGTAATCAACCCAATAATGGAATTTATTAAATCTAAATCATATTGTGTGAACCTTAACTATTTGATGAAACACCCATATGTCTATTTATGTTATTGAAAACATGCAACACAATATTTAATGTCAAGCCTTAAATGGTCTACCCCTCCTCATGTGTGAACTAGGATGGATGAAGGAGGAGTGAGTAGGGATGATGAGGGATGATGAGGGAGTCATTAAGGATGATGAGGGATAGTGAGGGTCATTAACAAAGTGATTGGGGATGATGAGGGAGTGATTACAGATAATGAGGGTTGGTGAGGGTCAATGAGGGAGTGATTAGGGATGAGGAGGGATGAAAAAGGAGAGATTAAGGATGATTAAGGATGATGAATTAGTGATTAAGGGTGATGAGGGAAGATGAGGATCAATGAGGTAGTGATTAGGGATGATGAGGGATTGATTAGAGATAATCAATGATGGTGACATTCAATAAGGGAGTGAATATGAATGAAGATGGATGAGGAGAGAGTGATTAAGGATTTTGAGGGATAATGAATCAATTATTAGGGATGATAGTGGATGGTGAGGGTAATGAGGGAGTGATTAAGGATGATGAGGGAGTGATTAGAAATGATGAGGGATGGTGAGGGTCAATGAGGGAGTGATTAGGGACAATGAATAATGAGGAGAGAGTGATTAAGGGTGATGAGGGATGAAGAATAATTGATTAGGGATGAGGGAGGGATAATGAGCAAGTGAAATTAACACAAAATGGTCATTAGATGTGTGCACATAATCAATGTGATATATGTTACCCCAATAATATTGCTTTGTCTTGAATTCAAAGTGGGTGGTTTGTAAACTTTAATTTTTGACAAGCATAATACTCCTATAAATACTAATAAGCAATCCAAAAGGTAAAAATAAACTAAAAAATAACTATATGTTTACCTAAAATGGAAATCAATTGTAGAAGTTATGCCATGAAATCCCTAGGTTCAATATTGATAGTTTGAAAATGCCTAAATACTAACAAGAATGGATATTGAAAAATTATCTCCCACATCGTAAGGCATGCAGTTATGAGTCCAACACTATCAGATGTAGAGTGACCCTAATCTATTCTATTTACTAATAAGGACTATAAAAGTAATATTTATTTTATTAAACCAAACCACCTACCCCCTTCCTATACTTCATTTTTTCTTCATTTTTTCAATGTGAAAGGAATGCATACACATTATAGCATAACAATGTATGCATTCTTTTAACATAACATAAGGAACTTGCATGCCCCTTCTAGTTTCATTTTTTGCTATGCCAACATAACGTGTATCCATTATGTAATGATAATGTGTATATATTATGTACTCATAATTCATATGCATTATGTATTCATAAGGCATACATGTTATTGTCATAACATGTATCTATTGTGGTGATAACATGTACATGTTATGGCTCTAAAAGTTGACCTTAAATCTAAATAATATATACACATTATGGCTATAATATGTATGTGTTATGGTCATAACACATGTGTATTAGGGTAAATGTCCACAAAATTATCCCCTAACTCCATGCACTTACCCTACCCAATCATTACAACTATAAAAATATTTATGGAATAGTAATAATAACATTTGATTGTATCTCTTGAAAATGTTGTAAATATTATATATATCTAATCATGGTTACACAAATCATACATGCACAAAAAACATTTTTGTTTATATACGTAATGAATCACATATATAACTCTAGGTTATACCCATCATGGGTACTCAAGAAACTACATACCACATATAAGTTTATAAATATAGTGTTCATGCGCCCATATAAACATGATAAAATTGACTAATAATGAACTAGAAATGTGAAATAACTAGGCATGCCATATCAAATAAATGAAAATTTTAAAATCCAACCCACATGGAAAACTAAAATTAATGATATTAATCATGTCCATAATCCCCTAAAAATTTAGTGTAACCCTCCCTACTAAGTCATGGGAGATGACTATGAATATCTAAAACATTGTTACAAAAGTAGAAGATCTAATTTTGACTACTTGGGAATCCAATCGCTATCAACAAGTAAAATAATAAATATATCTTGTATCAAGATAGCCATCTGCTAGAGCTAACATTTATTTTATCCTAGACACCATACGTTATCCAAAGGTAAAATAGGAAATACAACAATTAGAAAGATACCATCTAATACAGTGAACATATATTTTATTTGTTACACCATACACGATCAAAACATAAAATAATAAATAAAACTCGTATCATGATACCCATCTACTAGAGATAACATATATTTTACCTATAAATCCATATATTATCATCACATAAAATAAGAAATACAACTTATAGAAGGATAACCATATGATAGAGCTAATATTTTATTACCTAGGATGTCATACACCATTATAAAGTAAAATGAGAAAGTACAACTCATATGAGGATACCCATCCTCTAGAATTAACATATGCTTTACTAGGAACACCATACACTATTATCAAGTAAAACATGAAATACAACTTGTAGAAGGATAGCCATCTACTTGAAGTAACATTTACTTTATTCATGATTCCCTTATTTTTTTTATCAAATGAAAGTAAAAAATAAAACTCATAGCAAGATACGCATATGCTAGATCTAATGACTACTATTCTCTTAAGCAACATACCCATCTTCTTAAAGGAATATATAAATATTCATATTTATTTCTTAATAACTTAAGAGTAGATTTAATGTTAGGCCCCATAACTTCATGATTTTCCACTTGAATCATATGAGAACCAATAAAACCCACATAGTGTGAGGTTACCCTAAGGATTATGGTATTACACCTCTCATTACCATCCATACATGTCATTGGAGTAGAGAATGATATTGCATATGGATCTAACAGTGTAATATACCATGATAACTCTATATGAATCATATAGAACCTAATCAACAAATCACATGGGTAAATTGTACTATTAGTAGGTTAATTTTAGTGGGATATATTAAAAAATCCTTGGAGGTTCCTAGGCGAATTGGATTCACAATGGTGGTCAATCAGTTTAGAAGGTGATTAATTATGCAATCAAATCAAGTGATGGAGTGGGTAAATGAAGATTTTATGAATGTAAAACTTATTTAAATGTAAATATTATTACATATTTGGATTCCTCTCAAAAAATTATACAATCTCAAAAATAAATCACTGCAATTTGAGTCTGTATACAAAAGTTATGGCCTCCATGAGTTGACTAATTGACAATGCACTTGTTGATGAACATCTACATGATGTTGATAGCACCATGCAAATGGCCATCAACATCACACAGACATCCACCAATAAGTGCACTATCAACTAGTCAACTTACAAAGACCATAACTTTTGCATATGAACATAGATTATAATGATTTTTGATAGGAATCCAAATATGTAATAATATTTATATTTTTAGTTTTTTTATGTCATTTTATATTGTAGATGAGGGACATCAATATATATGTGACCATCAGCAAATGTAGATAACCGTCAACATATGCAGATATGTAGACAATCATTGGCATATCTGAATGGTCATTGGCATATGCGGATGGCCATCGACATATGTGGATGGCCACCAACATAAGCAGATGGTTGTTGACATATACAGATGGCAACTGGTATATGTGGGTGGGTACTGTCATATGTAAATGGCCACTGGCATATGCAGACAACCACTGATATATGCAGATGGTCATCAACATATGCAGACATTCGTCAACATATGTAGATGATCATCTACATGTGTGATGTTAAAAATGAGGTGAATGTACCTAGATTTTCTTTCGAGATACTAGCGAAAAACATTTATATGAATAAAATTATTTTAAGTAGTAGGTGATCTAACCCTAAAATTAACTTGCACCCATAAAATCTAGATGATTCTAAGCTCTTCAATACACAAAAATTGCTAAATTCAAATTTATAAAACTAGAATAATCATGAATAAACAAAGATTCACCACTAAAATTTTCTCTAACTATTAGACATGACATATAATGTACATTATAATCATGTACTATATCAAAAGTAGCAATAACAGTAACCGTTTATAGTGATCATGATATGTCAAACTAGATTATGATTAATTGGCAATATTTACCAATCCTTAATATTTATTTCTATGTCTTAAATAATATCACATTAATGAGAGAGAAAATGATATAATAAGAAAGAAATAGTTCAAGGTATTCAATAAAATTTCAAGTATAATTCATAACGGAAACTAAAATTATAATAAATTATCTATAATAAATCAATCAAAATAAATTTAAAGAACATGTACACATAATAACTAACAAACTTATTTTAAATATGTCAAATTCTCACATAATAATAAAAACAAATAATCATGTCAATGGAATAAAAAATGAATATTGGTATATGTCTGTGAAATAAGAAACAATCGCTAAGACCTACATTCAATATCTCATGATATAACATTGAACAACATATGCACACCAAGGTTCACTAAAATGTAATATAATTTAAAGTATCCCACATTGTCTATACAATTATGATATGATTGGATAGTCTAAGCAACACGTCTAAAATCAAATAAAATCCTTTTTATGATAAAGACACTTCCACAAGCACAACATGGCTATTACTTGAGGTAAAGCAATATATATGGATGTCAATGGGTTGTCTATAAAAATTACTCAAAGTGGATGAAGTCAACATCTACAATATCGTTGATTGACCTAGGTTACCTTCATAGTACTAAGATAACACAATAATTTGAACATGTAATCATGTTAATGTGTTTTGTAAGAGGAGCCAACAAAGTTATGAGTGATTGATGTGTCGAAATGATAAGAATGCAAATAAAACAGGTGTCGTGGAACAGTGTTAGTATCTAATAGTTTGTGTATTCTGTCGTTTACAAAGTCTAGGAACAATTAATCATTAAGAGCCACATTAAAAATAGAGTTGCACTTCTTACTGATATGCTTCTAATGCTCTGCATTATAATAACTTCAATCAATCCTTATGTGTAGTTAGAAGAAAAAGAATAAGCAATTTTTTTTATTGAACTCAGAGAAAACATTTGCTTGCTATTGGATTCAATGTAAATTACTTACTAATATTTGATTACAAAAAGCCTTGAATGATACTACAAGCCCTGGTTTTTTGGTTAAATGAATTGCAGTATAAACTTTCGATTGCTTAAATTATGCTTCAATGTGAATTAATAACTTTTTATATATATATATATATATATATATATATATATATATATATATATATATATATATATATAAATTGGCTCAAATAAGCTATGTAACAAATGGTGTATATTCATTTCAAACCATAGCCCAAAGCAAGGACTAAAATATACACTCATTAAACATTTTGATTTACCATTGTGATTGGTCTGCTAAAATGTTTATACAAAATGCCACCAGAAACTTTTAAACCAAAGTAACATTAAATGACAATCTATACCCTAAGACATTATTGGAATAAACTTGATTTCTGATATAATTTTTAAACTGTGTTATTATAAAATACCTAGAAACTTAGTGTCGGTTTCTCGTAAAAAAAATAAAAATATTAAGAATGAATCTAGGGTCTTTCCTGGAAAAAAATGGCGGCGATGGAGTGTGAAATTGTAGTAGCATTGGCCGACATTGAATCTCTAGACCTTATCCCACGACTTGCCAAGGGCACACAAGCATAACTGTCACCATGTTTTCAGAATCCAAAGGTGGTAGCTAAGGCATCATGGTTTGATCTTGTGCAATGGAAGGAAACATCCAGCTTAGGTTTGATCGGTTGGCGTAGCGATCCATCACCATATATGAGGGCACTTTCAACATTTTTTTCATGTTTCCCCATGACGTCTCTCTACTACCACTGATATTCGAACAGTATGAATGGAAATTGGTGATCAGCAAGTGGGCAATACGACAAAGATCTGATCCAAGGAGGAGTAGGTGCAACAGGACTATGTTCCCATCACCCGCACAGCGTTTGATCTCACAAGGTTGCACTAGCCTACTAGAGCCTCAAGCAGATGGCCCCTATTCTTTTCATTTTGTTGCTAGTTGACAATCTATGAGGAGAAACCTAGTGTATTTATCTGTACATTATGGTGACATGGAGGATGCAGATCACGTTTTTGACAAAATTCCAGAAAGCAACTTGATGGACTCGAAGGTTAAGAACCATCACAAAGTGTCTAACAATATGATGGCATGCATAAGGAGGGTTAAAATTAATGTAGGCCAGATGCTGAGTGATCCTGAGATTGCATACAACCATGAGAAGTAGACTCCAGAATAAAAGGTGGGTATACCTAAAAAAGAATTGCGTCACCATATTCATCATTAGAAAGACACAAAAACCACTTTCCCAAACCTGATAACAGCTGACAGGAATCTCAACATTGGCATGGAGCTACTACTGCTTGTTCTCAACATTAGGGGAATCTGCTATCCTGAGTTTGTTGAGAGCCCAAGTGAGAGATCCGGGTCTTTTATATCTTGGCATCAACCATTCACCCATAAAAGAATAATGACAACAAATAGATGAAGATGAAGATGAAGAAACATTGGCATGGGGACAACGGTGTAAGATGGCCAGAGACCTATTATCATTTTGTTTGGTTATATAAATGCATTCCAATGCCCTGCATGTGTGATACTCTGTTTTCTATATGGATTTTGTATCACTGCAACCCTGGTGTGTGTAGAACAAATGTAGGGGGGTTCATAGATGAGTGCAGGTGACCGTAGCAATACGTTGCAAGTGGGGGAAACACCACAATAGCTGTCATTGGAGATTATGACTCACTCAAACTATAGAACTCGTTTCTCCTACTGAAGACATGCAGACTATGTCACTCAGACCGCCGTCTATAGCCAAAATGTAAAGTTGTGTACGGGAAGCTTAAACATAACACTTTTTTAGTTTCATGAAACAGTATTGTAATTGCTTTGCTGCGTATTATGATGTCCATGTGTTTTTAAATTGGCCGCTGCATGCCAAATCTATTTGTTCATTAATAGCAACTGCCTTATATAATAAAAAATGGAAAACATTATAAACAGTTTTAATTTTTATGGCAGCCCAATTTGCCATTGGCTGTCTACTGCAGTCAAACACAAATAATAGCAGAGGTGATTATAATGGTACCGACAAGTAATAAAAATTGGCGTATACCATCGAATAAATATGCAGAATCCCTGTGAGGAAGCCACGAATAGGAAAAATACGGAATAATCGAAAAACGAGCTATCTAACTAATGAAAATAAGGAAATGATAAAGAGCGGTGCATCACAAAAACTATAATCCAGAGGTTTATTCATCCAAAGAGTTCATTGACTATAATTTCCTCTAGTACAATGAAGCCAAAATTAATTACACAAGAGTTAAGAGGGTCCTTCGAGATAAGTGTTTAACATTAATTATATGTAATGAATCTTATCTTCATGTGTTTCATCTAAAGTACAATCATTAGAGGATTTGACAACAAATCAAAAACTTCTATCTCAACATTTTTCTGAAATCTAATTATTAGACTAAAAATGTTAAACATAAAATTTTAAGTTGTAACAAATGAAGTTAATTACATTATATTGGAAGATTTTGGATTCATACAATGAATATTATAAATTTTACATTTTATGTATTATAAATATTTTTACACAATTTTTTTAATGAATAATATTTTTAATATTAAAAACAATTTATATATGTAAATATGTTATTATTTTATACTATTAAAAAAACTTCAACAAAATATTATATATCATGAACATGACAGAAAATAAAAACATATAAAAAAAGAAAATAGAACACACAGATTGTTACAGCAATCATGGAACAAGATTTTTATTAATCTTCTTGAATCTTGCAAATCTTTTTGATTTTACTTATCTTGCTCAATTACAATACCGCTCCATGGGTCTATTAAATAGATTTGAAAGCAAACAATAATTAGAAAAGCAAATTGAAGACTAATTTTAGTCTTTACATGCAAACTGAAATTGAACTGCTTCTCTAACAGTTTAACTAACTGTTGTGCATGCATGAGGAGTGGAGAAATTATCCCTTGTTAACTTCAGTTTCTAACACTCCCCCTTAATTTCTACCACTAACAACTTCAGCATTTACAATGCCTAAATTACTCTGCGGAATACACCCCCTTGCGAAATACATTGCCTTATATGTGGATTACACCACCTTGCAAAATACATCGCCTTATATGTGGAATACACCACCTTGATATAGCCTAGAATGAGGCTAAAAACAAATACAATTGCTTAATGAGCGTTCACTCAGCATTTAAGACTGAGGAGTAGCATGTCGAAAGGCTATCAACGGACATGCTTATGTCCAACACTGCAAGCTTCCTGCTTGCTTACCTTTCTTTCACCCAACGCTTAACTACTCAAGTTTCCTCCCAGAACTCTGATGGGTTCTTTCCACGTTGGTCTAGATTTGCCAACGATTAGCCTAATCTTCAGGCTCGCTGTTCAGCACGCGCTTCATAGCTTCATTCGCTATACAACTCGAGCTTTGCGAAGCTCTTACCATCTCTCACAATAAAAGCTTTCCTTTGCTCGTTCAACGAGCTTCTTCAATGCAACGATCTGCCCTACTTCTCAATCGTTTTGCTTACCATTTTCTGACAAATTACCAGACAAATAACAAATCATTTTCACCGCTCTTGATTCGGTTCCTTCCAACTGGCTGTGCTCTCCCCCTGGCGGCAGTTGCAATGAACTCTCCCAAGCTGGCTCTCTACGCTACTTTGTAGGAGTGTGGCACTTCAGATAGAATGCTACGACATTCAAAAATAGCAAACTACAAATTCTCCTATTTATTCTTCTTGTCACAGTTGCGAATGTCTATACATGGTTACTACGTGCAGTGGGATGTCACCAAAGCCGTCAGTTATTTTTTTCACTAGTCAATGTAATCTATTACTTATCAATAACAAGTCAAAAAGCTCTACTGCCGCTCCATGGACGCACATACGTTGGCCGTAGTAATGTCGATGTACTCTTCCTTTTGTTGAAACATGGACAGACTTCAGTCTGAAGGTTGGCTTTTTAACAGATGCTTCAACAGACGAACATAGATGCATGGCCTTAGCTCTTTTCAACAGCTTCTTCTCCTTCTATTTCAACTCTGCATCAACTGATTCAATTTTCATTATTTCGTATTGTGGCAGATGTGCGCTGAGCTCAAAATCATCTTCACACCTCCACCTGGGCGCTTCTTCTCCACCTACTGCTTCAGCTCTTTTAACTCTTTGATCCAAGCAATCTCCTACGCTAGTTGCTCTCCTTTGGTTGAAAACCTACTTTGGTGGGGTCTGTGTTTGGCAAGCTCGACCCCTACAACTGGATTGAATGCTTCAGCATATAAATTCGAATCTACAGCCTCGATTCTTTGCAGTGACTTTGGATTAGTCTCCTTGGTGACTTAACACAAGATATGCCCGTCTCGTGCATCAAATATCTTCAATTCTGACAATTGTTCGCTCCAAATTTGGGTGCGCTTAGAACTGTCATAGCCACCTGCAAACTATCCTTCTCTGGTGCCTGCAGTCTCAATCTTGTCTCTACGCTGATTGCAGCGTCTCATTAGCTGTGCTTCTACCCACGGTCTGCTGGATGGCCGCACAGGTTTGCACCTTGTTGTCGATGCCTTGCACGGCTCTCTGCGCTGACTACTCTCTGTTGCACCTATCTTCTCTCGGCTATGCTGCAGATCTTTGACCCTTTTTGGACTGTTGCCCTGGCGATCTCCTGACAGCGCTTTTGGCTATCTCTTTGCGTCCCTCAGCTTCACACCTGTGCTCTTTCCTTCACAGCTTCCTTCCTTCGGTCTGCCAAACTGCTCATTTGTTCTTGAGCAGCTATGGGATGCTCTTTTTTGAATGCTTAGCAACTGTTGTTGCTTCTCCCTCAAACTGCCTGTCTCAGCAGGTTCTTTCACTGGCTGCATTCATTGGCAGCACTTCACCTTCCAAGCCTAGAGTGTTAAGCTGGCTCTGAACCTTCTTTTGCATGGATCTACAGGTTCTAAAACTTTTCTGCAACTTCCCAGGATTCTCTCCATGAGCTCTGATACCATTTGACAGAAAATAAAAACAGAAAATAGAACACACACAGATTGCTACAACAATCATGGAACAAGATTTTTATTAATCTTCTTGAATCTTGCAAATCTTTTTGATCTTGCTTATCTTTCTCAATTACAACACTGCCCCATGGGTCTATTAAATAGATTTGAAAGCAAACAATAATTAGAAAAGCAAAATGAAGACTAATTTTAGTCTTTACATGCAAACTGAAATTGAACTGCTTCTCTAATAGTTTAACTAACTGTTTGATAACTGTTGTGCATGCATGAGGAGTGGAGAAATTATCTCCTGTTAACTTCAGTTTCTAACAGAACATTCAATCTCTATCCACTTATCAAATATGTAAGATATACCAGAAACTATAAATCTAGTATAGGAATACAATTAAAATCCCAAAAATATAGATAAACACATAGCAAAACTCAACTTCATACTTAGTAAGTACAAAAATAACATAAATATATTTCAATATATCTATCATGACTTACATATATACCAATATATCGATCATGACTTACATATATACCAATATATCGATCATGAACAAATAATTTTCTTATTATGACCAATAAAAAATAGTGAAATAATATAATATTATATGCAATCCAAAATTTAACACTAAATATTAAAGAATATTCTATTACATATTCTCATGAAATATTCTATATATATTAATATTATAGTATATCTCAATAATATTGATACTTATTCATAACTTACACATTAAATATAAAACATCATTTCAATAATATGTTTTTTTTATTTAAATAATTATTTACTAAAACTTGAGCTTTTCTATTTTTACTCTTGCTACACTATCAATATGCATTAAATATACTCATTACACAATTATTTTTTATTTTATTTTTTAATATTTTTTTAACCATCCGTTGCGCTACCGCAACCTTTGCTGCATACTCCCTAATATTGGGGAGTGAAACTATTTTATACATAATAAAAATTAATTAAGATTAAAAAAGCCAGATGGCAGGGCTGGAGGATCGTGAGAGTTATAATTATTAAACTTGAAAGCCTTGAATGTGTAATGCAAGCACCTCAGAAGGATTCAATCCTGCAAAAGATGCAACCCTTCCCGAGGTGAATTTCAAAATGGGGTCGGCGACTGACATGATCGGCGGTAAGTCTACTCTAAGGTGGCCTATTCTTGCCTTCTTTGCAGGCGGAAATCATATATGACTTTGTTGAGTTTTACATAATGGCAGTGGACATCTAGAAGTTCCTGTGGAAGCCTTTCTTTTAAGGAGAATATTTCTATTGCTTTTAACTCTTGCAATCGTAATTTGTTTACTACTCATTCCATCTTCAATAATGTTTTATATATGAATTTGAAAAATAAAAGGGATTTAAGATAAATTAACTAAAATAAAATTTTGTTACTACAATTTAAGTTAAGATAAAGAAAGGTCAAAATTAGTTTATAAAATTAGAAACAACTAAATATTAGAGAACATAAAGCAAGTATATCTATACTCCTTACAAAGAAAATATAAATTGTATGGAATTTCAATGCTGTTTGACATAAGTATTCAATTATAAAATACAATGAATAAATTTTTTAGTTGGATAAAATTAGGAATTTTGGTTAAATAGTTATGATTTATAAGCATAAATTCTATAATAAGTACATAAATTATATTCATAATAATTTTTTAAATCCGTATAAATTATTTCAAAAAAATAATAATAAACATTACAATTCTTAATATTATTTATATTTTAAAGTAGGGATTATGGACTAAGTTGCTCTTTTTATTTATGGATCATAAACAAGAATTTATAATAAAATATATATCAATTAGAAATTACACTAAGTAATTGTAATGAAAATGTTAATAAAAAACAAGATGTGTATTGTGAATTGTTAGAAGGACAAAGGAAATGAAAATATAAATCTTAATTTATAAAAAGTTTAATAAATAAATATTATTTAGTATTTAATGTTATAATCACATTTTATATATAAAAATTAAAAAACAATATGATACATCTTAATGATGTTTAAATATTGAAACATATTATTACATTCCTCTCTTTCTTAAAAGTTATCTTTAATTAAGATTACCAAAAAAAAATTATCAAAAATATCCAAATTTTAAATATTTTAAAAAAACTTAAGAAAAATATCATATTCCCTAAAAGTGTCTCATTGGCCATTAGTAATGAAAGTACATAGGGTTAGGATGATTGGGAAGCCACATGCATGAACATCTTTCATCGAGATAGGGATTTCAAATTTCATGATATGTCATTATACAAATGTGAGGTTAACTTATTGTACAAGGTGGGAAGAAGTGTACCTCTCAAGTATTTTTTTAACTGTTAAAACAAAGCACTTCTAGAAACTGTCAAATTGCATACTCGATTTGATAGACACTATGGTAATGGGGGTGATAGTGATCATTTGGAACCAGCTTCTTATTTTGATGTATGAGGCAATAAGAAAGTATGGAAGAAGCTCCGGTGGGGTGGGATTACTAAATTAATGCTGAGGATAAATGACCATGATGTAGGTGTAGTGAGGGATTTTGTCACCAACTAGAATAAGAGAGTGGTGGATATGAGAGGAGTCAAGATCTTGATCACATAGGATTTTATCAGAGAATCTATGGGCATGTTGTGTGATGAAACGAAGGTGTATAAGGAGCAGTCAAAAATGTAGGAGTTGCTTAAGACGTTATTCCACACTAATGTATTTATCAAAATAAATAAGAAAGGATTCCCCCACACCAACCTCCCCTGTTAATGGCCTGAGGTGTGCTCCCAAGTCATGAAATACATGACACTTGAAGGTAAGCACATAGTAATTTTATCCCATCACTTTTTATTGTTAAACCACTTTCAATAATATAAAATTAGTCTCTATTTTTATTTGCTAAAGTCCTTGGAGAGTACCGCTCTCACCCATCAAGTTAAATATGCCAACTCTATATTGCAGCAAGGCCTCATCCTACTTTTGGTGAAGCATGACCAAACCCTGCAAGGCAGGGAGGTTCCTTTAAGGAGTCCTCTGAAGAGGAGGACTCCCCAGAGGAATACCCTATGCAAGGATCCTACCGATCATCATTTAGTACCCCCCAGGCTAACCCTTTATCTAGAAGCTCTACTGATGACCCCCCTCTAAAACTAATTGTCCCCAAACCCAAACCAATCCTTTTGGATAAGGGTACATCAATGGAGGCAGTTGGGAAGGGTAAATTTTACCTGATAGAGGACATCAAACACAATAAAAAAACTAAAAATTTTCAATAGTAAGTTTCACAAGGCCAAAATGAATCTGGCGGAACTCATACAAGACTAGATTGCCTTGAATAGGGAAGTTGACAAAACATTTCAATGCTTTACCTATTCTTTTATGGTGGACAAGACCCTTGGGAAGGAACACTTGACAGTGGCAGAGATCCCTCCTAAAATCCCCAGCGTACTCCTACCTATCAATAGAACTCTAGTTCATGAATAGGTGTCAAAAAGACTACGGATGATTCTACCTAGAGATGATACTGAAGGACCTAGTAAAAAAACCAGGGCTAAAGTTTCAAAGAAGAAGCAGAGTGAACTAGAGAAGAAAATCGAAGAAGAGAAGGATCCTTTAGAGGGCCCCTCCTCCTGAACTATTTTATTTTTATTTTGCCCTATTGTTTTGCTTTCCATGGGGATAATTAACTAGTTGTTATTTCTTTTTACTGTTTCAACCTTTGAGATTTGCTACTCTATTTTATAAAACTTTTTAACTATGGTTCCTAATACCTGTAAAACTAAATTTTTTACCCAATCAAATAAAAATATATATATCACATTCAGTCGAATATATAAAACACATTAATTTTATATTAAAATTTATAAAAATAATTAAAAAAAGTTATAATAAAATTCAACAAAGCAAAAATTTAAACCATATTCAAGGAAAATAAAATAACATAAAAACATTTCAATAACAACATAAATATAAAATGCTAATGTTTCCATCATCATCATCATCATCATCATCATCATCATCATCATCATCATCATCATCATCATCATCATCATCATCATCATCATCATCATCATCATCATCATCATCATCATCATCATCATCATCATCATCATCATCATCATCATCATCATCATCATCATCATCATCATCATCATCATCATCATCATCATCATCATTCTTTTACAAACTAAAAAATGAAGTGAATGATTACCTACAACCTTCACTGTATGACCATAAAAACAGGGTGTAATGCACTTCTCTTATTCAACTCTCTCTTTCTTACATATTTCCCTAGAAGAATATTTTGATGAACAAATGAAAACAACTGGTTACTTAATAAATACCATTTAAACTCAATAAAAGTATTCAATAAATATCATATACATTTTTTTTTTAAATATTGCATGAATAAATGCTTCAACTTTATTCAATAATTTTTATTTTTTAATAAATGAATAGGGAAAATCTAATTTATATTTTGAATATTATAAAATATAAATATAATGATGAAATAAAAATAAATTAAATTTGATCTATATTTATAATTTAGTTAAATATATAATTATATAATTAAATATGATATTACATTAAAATATATTTCTAAATTTAATACTCTATTTTTTAATATTTATATGTTCATAATATTATCATAAATAAAATAATTTTTATTTTTAAAATACATAAAATTATTAACAATTTAATATTAACATATAATTTATTTATTTTCGATTTTAATATATATAAATAAAGATGTAAAGATGCATATGTTTATGTATTATTAATTTAAATTATTACTATTATTATAGTCTATTAAAAAAATTAATGTAAACATATGACCATTATGTATGAGAATAAGTTTAAAAAATAGTTTTATTTATAAAATAAACTTAAAAAAACTTAATAAGTTAATAACTAGTAAAGATGTGTTGGTTCATAAAAATAAATAGAATATAAAAAATATTAATAAATATTTGAAAAAAATTAATAATATTTATTATGATTTTATATTGATAGAAAAAAATATTTTTTATTATACAATGCAATACTGAAAAATAAAATTATAGTTCTCTCTTTCCAAATAAAACAAATTATATATCTTCAAAAGTGAAAGCCGTAAATCTAAAAACATTTTTTTTTATTTATGATCTGGTCTTTTGACTCTGGATAATAAAGTAATTTTGTTTTTCAAGATGGAAACGGATATTTTAAAATATATATATTAAAACTTCATGTAATTTTTATAACTCGACATGGACAGGAGATTTTACGTATGTATTCAGTTTTTATAAAGCAGTTTTGTTTTTATGTTTGAAAGACTAAATGATTTTTAAGTGTATTTTTTCATATCGTTTTAGGTTTGAAATGTTGTATGGTTTTTAAAATTTTATATGAATATGTAAAAGTTGTGAAAAGGTTATTATTATTTTTTGAATTTTTTTATAAAATAAATATTTAAATTTTTAATTTAGTGAGATAGTTATGTATGTTATAATAATGGGTTAAATTAAATTTTATTTTATTATGTGAATGTGGTGAGAATATTTTATATATTTAAATTTCATTTTATTATATAAATGTGGTGAGAATATTTTATATTTCAATATGATAATTATGTATGCATAATTTATAATTTAAATATATAACAATTATGATGTAGATTAAATTAAAATATATTTTATTACATAAATGTGATGAGAATATTTTCTATTTAAATTTTATTCGATAAATATGATAAAAATAAATATATTTATTATTGTGGTAGACATATTAGATTTGGAATGGTGAGATCCACATACTTAGTTATGATTTGGTTTGTTTATTATATGTCCATGCAAGAAGATATGTCTAAAAAAGAATCTATCCATTCGCCATTGCAGTAATAAATAAGTGTCATGGAGCGGCATGAGTACCTGACGACTAGAGGGTTATTCATTGCAGGGTTATTGTAAGTCACTTAGCTTTTATTTTCCATTTGATAATAAAAATGCATTGCATTGAAAGCTTAGAAAACCATAGTTTATCTACAATACCAACAAAAAATTGAAGCATAGTATGTAAGAGTGCAAAGTCATTTGAATTTTTCATTTGATAAGACTATTGAAGTCAATATGTTCAATCAATAACAGTAATAGTAGTAGAAATTAACATTAATATAAATATTTCCATTTGACAAGACTATTGCACTCAATTCGCTCAATCAGTAACAATAATAGTAATAGAAATCAACATTAACAGAAATCTTAGATGAGAAAGTAATAGTAACAAAAATCATTAAAGTTGCAGTTGCAAATTGCTATTGGAAATTGTATTATTTTATAAAATCTATTTGCATATGGAAAGTTAGATTTTTTTTAATTTTCTTTTGAAATTGGCTTTATTAGCTCCATACTAGACTACAGGGCAGGAATTTAACTCTTCCATGGGTTCCAGGTGCTTCAATTTTGTAAGCATGTTATGAATAGTAACATCAAAAAAGCTAGACACTAAGATTTAAAATTTCATCTCTATGTGTGGTTTAATATATACATCTGCTATTTGTGAAGGAAAAATTATGTGGTTGAATTGTACGAAGAGTGCATACCTTCAAAGGGAGGATGATGTTGTCATTTGAGTTGAACTTGCATGGCTACTTTGTTGAGACAAGAAAAATCTTGAAGTATTCACAATGTCGCTATGAGTATCACTTGTAGAAATGAATTTATCTGCTAATGTTATGAAATTTGTAAGTACATATAATATTACATGAATACTAAATTGTTAGGCAATCGCATACCTTCATTGCTGAGTCATGGAATAATTTGCTTAATGACATTACCTTTATCAATTTTAAAAATACCTTGCATGGTAAGTTTTGAAAGCAAATAGATCATGCTTTCTTTGTTTTGTAGGTATTTTATGTATGTTATTCTCCTTAGTGTAGGGAGAAATTCATCTAGCACTTGGTATTTTACTATGCAATATAGATTGCTATTGACTTTAGTTTTAATATTGCATAACAACTGGTAGGAGTAAAATTATGGACATTATTTTTTACAATTGCTGCAATGTGTAGTTGATTCTTGCACTGGTTGAAAATGGTTCACCACTAGATTGCAACTTGTGAAAATTGGTTCAAATGGTGTCAAATATGCTTTTAAAATTGATAGAGTACCATGTACCTGATTTGGCATTAGTCATAAAATCTATTATTTGTAAGCATTCACCATACATATTGAATACTGTAAGGACATGTACACTAATACTTATGGGGAAAGCAAACCAATATATTAGAATGCAAAGACATCAATGATAGGCCCAAATGGGTACAAATAGTAATTTGCCTTTGTTAGAAACATATTGTTGTAGTATTACATATTTGGAAAAAAACTATCCAATTTTGCATGATTTAAAAATAATCTTTGATGTTTGTTGAGACTGAATATGCTCAGTAATGGAAAATATAAATAATAGAATGTTGAACTTAGATATAGTATTAATCTTTTAGGAAATTAATTTTGTTGAATGTTAAGTCCAAATTATAGTAAATATCAATATATGAAATTCAAATAGATTAGTATGATTTTGGTGATATCAAAGAGATAATAATAGTTTATGGGCTCAAAATCATAACTATGATCTGATGTGAAATTTAAAGTGCAGAAAGATCAAATCAAGGGTTGTGGTCTTTACATTCGGCTAGTGACATGGGGGTTGAGGGGCAATACAGCTGCCTGATGCAACTTGTTGTTTTATTCACCCTCTCCACTATTTTAAAGGGACAAGGAGAGCATGGTCACATGGTGGTTGAGGGTAGTGACCAAGGGGCTGATATGAGGGCCAACGCCTTGGCTTTAGTAGTTGCATATGAGAATAAGAATAAATAAGATTTTCTAAGACCAATATCAAGTGTTTACATAAAAATATGTTTAGTATATGCTTCTTGGAGCTTAGGTGTACATGTTAGCTTCTCTAGGGAGAGACTTTGCATGTAACAATGTTAGATTGATGTATCTATTGTGTTCCCTAAAGTGATATAAAAGAGATCTCTCCACAAAATAGTAATTAAAAAATAATAATGCCTTTACTGCCCATGTCATCAGAAATAACAAATTGGGAACAAAAAGAATATGGAAAAATAGGAATCAAAAGCTGAGAAGCAATGAAGACTTTTTAACTTGCATAAAATATAAAATGAGAAGAAAAGGGAAATTTGATAGTAGGGATAAACATTAGGCATGATCAGTTTATAATATCAATTTTTAGTACCTTAAAGTACTAATATATCAATTTTTTTATGTTCTAATAATACATTTAATTTTAATTTTAAAACAAAAGTTTTCCTAATAACATGTGTGTAAGGAATTAAATGTACATTGATTTAAAACACTAAACAAGTTATTCATTTAAATTGATGCATGCCAAAGTTATGATTTGTCACTTTTAATGCATCTTAGATTTACATATCATTATTGGTAAAGTCTATGGGCACTAAACTTTTGAACATTAATATACATGATTATTTTCACATTGAACATTATCTATGATATAAATGTGTATGACTTTACAAATATCTCCATATAAGATAATTTACCTCGATTGTCTTGTAAAGGAGAGCTTGCAAATGCAAGAAAGCATTTTTTTCATTGACAAAAGTGATAAAGGTGGATTGTGTGTTGTTTAGTGTTTTGTCCTTTGTTTGGGTCTGTTTCAACAAATTTTTAAAAAGGAAAATAGCTGGTTCTTTTTTCCTTATTTTGCTTTCTATGTCATCCTAATGACATATAAGCATGTGGAATAAATACACCTATTATTTGAAAATACATAAATGAATTATTTCTTTGAAAGGGCATGATGCAATGTGTTTTTCCTTTAAAACTGATAGTACATAATTTTATGCTTACCTTGGTTGTGTCACTTGGTGAATTACCATATGTTATGTCGATAGTATGTTGATTGCCTATCTTTTGTGCAGATATACAAATGGTTGCTATTGTAGCTTTGGCATAGTGTTCCATCTTGTTCAAAATTTGTTTTATTATGAATTTAGGAATAAACATATGTTGGAGACAAACCTGACTAAAGTGTTTTATTTTCATGTTA
This sequence comes from Torreya grandis, assembly GCA_037957365.1. NCBI lineage: Eukaryota > Viridiplantae > Streptophyta > Pinopsida > Cupressales > Taxaceae > Torreya > Torreya grandis. Next base: position 582,375 of record JARHVA010006770.1, read on the forward strand.
CTGTTTACAAGTAATATGAAATCTAAATCACCTCTATCATAATCACTTTTGGGGGTAAGGGAGAAGTCTTTCACACATATTGAATTTTTTGGTCAAAGGATTTGTTCGTGCTTATTTATCCACATGTCACCTACATTTAGTGTTATTATCATTTCACATTTATTGTCTATCATGTCTATTCACATTAGCTCTTTTCCTTTTTACCTATCAAGCATTATTTTATACATGACAAGAATATCTCCTTTGAAAGCTTGTCCACTTTTGTAACTATTTATGTCATCTATTGTGAGAGGTCTGATATCTGCTTGCTTGGGCCTACATGATGTAGAAGTGAAGAAAAAAATTACGTGTAGTCAAAGAATAATTTCTATTTAATGGGAAATGAAAATATAATACTATTATCAATGTCAAAAAGTTCTAAATTATTATCTAGTGAATATCTAATTTAGTATGTTCATACCAAGTAGTAAGTAAATCAAAGCCTTTGGGGCTGAACGTGAAGAATGGGTAGAATGTAACTTCAAGAGTGTATGAGTTATATGATCTTTTATCATATTGAAATGTATTTAATAGCATAACCATGCAATATAATAGGTGGTTGTTTAGCACGAAAAATAGAAGACTATCGTCAATGTCAAAAAAGTGCTAAAAAGAATATTAATGTATTACCAACCATGCCCATACAACTAGAGCCTATGTTATGAAATGACAACACATTATATCATCTAGAAAAGAAAGGTCGTAAGGAGTCAGCCTTGGGAATAAATGCAAATAATTGTGGCCTATGACATTGAGGTTTTATGGAACCCACAATTTGCTAATAATGATAAGTAAATTTATGCTTGACTATATCAATTTTATGTATATATATTTTTACTTATCTTTGGCTCTGGAAGCTGAAGCAGTGAGGGGACATCTTTCCATCAACATTAGGAGTAATTGAATGAATCGGTCTTTCTGTCCTTTAATAATTTGGTGTTGTGAAACATAGAAAGAGAAACAAAATAGCTAGGGAAATTTTACAAACTCAAATACAAGAAAAGATAGTAGAGAATTCAGTTTGCAATTGAATTCTTGATGGAATACTCAGTGCCAATTGTATAATAGACAAAGATGTGAATAGGTTGAGATCCAAACACTAAGATCATAAGTGATGATATGATAGACAACAAGGAAGGATCATCTTGCCACCATACATGCAAATGATGGAGGTTATAGGTAAAAGACATAGGAGATGTTGAAGAGAAAGAAGACATTGTATGCAGCCTCGTTGCTGAAAACATACTGACATTATAAGGTCTGTGATTCTTTCATTGTAATATCATCTTCACATAAATGCAAAAGAGAAGTGTAGATGGCTTATTAGAAAATTATGAAATACACTGACAAAAGGTAAATGTATCTACAAAATAATTTAAAAAATAAATTGATAATGTTGTTTTACTTGAATATATAAGAAATGATCAACCTTTGAGCTGAATTTTACAACACATTTTACAATTTCAAGAAGAAAAACTAAAATTTAGTGTTAGTTGAATCATTGGAATATTGATCGTGTTGGTTAGAATAAAAACATTGATTACAAATGTAAATTCATACCTTTTTTATTGTTGATTTGCATCTATTCCTTCGATAGTTGAAGTCATGTAAGCCAAATCGCAAGGCATATTATAATTACTTGTAATTTATGTGAAATTGTAAAATAGAATTACAATAATCAATTTCTATATGTTTAACTTTTCCTTGATGTTCTTGTGTCATTTTTTGGAGTTTTAGTTTTAGTTTATTGTTTAGATTTTGATGCCATGTGTTGAAAGTTCATAGAAGTAAAATGTAAATGAAGCATTTTCAAATTATGCATTGCTAATGTAAATATGATTTATTTGTATGTAAACTGTGTATCTTCAATGTAACTAAAATTTTATTGTGGTGAGTCCAATATGCATGAAACATATTCAATTGTATTTTTTATTTTTTGATATTTGTCCAAATGTGGTCTATTGTTGTATCTCCCTATGTTGTTGATGGACTTGGTAGTAGAAGTAAATTGTGGTTTGTCATAAAGCAATGCCATTATTGTTCGATACTTTTATTTTGTGTCATGTCAATGTTAAAATCATTGACTATGATAATTTTCAAGTTTGGTTCTAGAGTCGATGTTATTTTATGTACAAATGTTAAAAGGTCTACAAAAGGGGCTCTTGGCACCAAATAGACATTTGATATTCATATAGACATATGTTCATAAAATAAGTCAGAGGTAATTATTTTTATGTTCTTTATTGCAAATGTTTCAATGATTTGTAGTGAAATTGATTTCCTATAGCATGTTAGCAGACCATGAATATTCATTACAACAAAATAATTGAAATTTTCAATGAGTAAATTTATCTTTGGGCTTATTGCCATTTGAGTTTCTTGTAGGCATAACACAGTTGCTTCTATGAGTTGGTGGTCATGTAGTATATTTTCTAAGTATAATTTTAAGATCCTAGTGTTTAAAGAGAATATTTTGAAATAATTACTAGTTTTTGTGGTAAGATCATATAGCAAATGCTATTGTGCATTGTTTACAAGCCTTTGCATTTCACTTTGAACTTCATCTGAGACTATGAAATTTTGCTTAGTGTCTTTCAACAAGGTACAATATGTCAATGGTTTTTACTCTAGACAGTGTAGTATAAATAAGGCCATGATGATTTATTCTATGGGGATCAAAATCCAAAGCATTCATTGTTAACCCTTGTGACCTATGGATTGTTCTCACACATGCTACTTGTATAGGGAATTGATCTCGCATTGTTTTTTTATTTTTTCCATTTATTTTTTTCATAACTCTTGTTATATAAGTCCATGATTTGTCTATTTTTGCACTGTATAAGGAATCCATTATTTGTCATTGTAATTTGCCTACATTGGCATCATGAAATTGTATCTATATAATTTCAGGTGATGTGCTTGTGTAATATTGAAAAAATATATTTGTGCCATTCACTAAGCCATCTTCTATATTTTAATTTCCTATAGATAGCTCAACTAGGATGTTTCTTTTTAGAGTTTTTTTCTTTGCTAAAATTGTTTTATTACTAGGTGTATAGTCCTTTTCAATTTCATCAATTTCTATGTGGTCAATTGAAATTAGTGTATATGTTTCCGCTTGAAAAACATTCAACATTTTATTATTATGAATTTCAACATCTTTGTTTCTGTGAAATAGGTATGGAAATGTTGGGTCAAGTAGAGGACTTATATGGTAGTGTTGACTTAAGTATTCAATGTCTATTGTTGTTCCATTGTTTGTTCTTATGTGATTTAGAATCGATTCAAATCAAATATCTACTTTCCTAATTAATTTTTGTAGTATAAATAATTTTACATTTTCAATTCAAAATGTGTATGGTGTTGTCTCACTTTGAATTAAATATTCTTTGAATATCCAATTGTCGAGAATAGGTTATGTCTGGTAGAAATCACCACAGGAAATGACATCTAGGTTTTTCAATGGCTTTGTTGGTGTGTGCATGATTTCACATAACCTTTTATCTATGTTAAAAATCATTTGACTACCTATTAATGATACCTCATTAATAATTATTACACAAAGCTACTCATATTTCTTGCTCATACTATCTAGAGTATTAGAATCTAGTGGAAGCATTTTTGACATTTTGTATGGCAAATGGAAATTTGAGTGGGTAGTTGTACCATTTACATTATAGGTAGCTTTTCTAGTATATGCAACGATAATGCCTTTTGCTTTTAGAGGGTCGCTATTAAGTTTTCTATTATAGAAATGACATAGTGCTTGATAAATTACTTTTGCCATATATGTCTTTCTTCTTCTAGTTCCCCATGTTAGAAATAGGTGAATTATTTTGTCTAGAGATTTATTTCTTATTATAACATATTTAACAATTTATTGTTGTTCAGAGTTCAAATGTTTTTGTGAATTGAAATACTCATCTTGCTTATTAGAAATGGTTGCCTAGCTATTTTGAATTTGTTTGGTGGTTGGGTTTTTGTTGGGTGTTTTTGGTGATTTGATTCATATCAACCATGATATCATATTCATCATTTTTAAAAAAACATTGATCACATTCATTACAATTTCCAATGTCAAATATCATCATTTTTTTCTTTATGGATATGTGTAGTAGCAATGTTGATGTCACCCCATTTTTTTACAATTGCATTGTGAATTTAGCCTTTGTATTTTGTATGGTTTCTAAGTGTCCAAGGTAATTTGTAACTCATGTCTTGGAATCTTTTTTCAATGTTTCTTTTGGTTCTCGATATGGTATGAACAACATCATTTTCTCACTACAACAATTCTTAGGATCAATGTGTTTGTTGTACCTCACATAGCATATGACTTGTGGGTTTTTACGTCTCTTCATATTTCTACTTGTTCCTACATAGTAGGCTGCATATTCTGCTAAGCACACATGTTCTAAAGACTTTGGTCTTCCATTGTATTTGTCTATGACTAAAGTACACATTACATTTTGGGAGTGATCACACACCTATGCTAACAATTTAGGACTTTTCAAAACAAATATTATATTTGCCAATGGTGATGTGTTTATAAAAATAGTTTTCTTATAGCCATAATTTAATGGTAGTGATAGTACTATGTGCACTGCTTGTTGGCTGGACATTTTTTGATAGTTAAGGAGGGTGTTACCAAGTTTTCATATAAATTGAAATTTAGTCTCATTTTTTTTTATATCTCTTCTCAAAATTTTGAGAAAGCCATTGTTAGTTTATGATCTAGCTTAGTCATATAAGAGGTGCAATACATTACAATAGAATATGCATCAAGATTAAATTATGTATGTGTATTTGCATACCAAAGCTGGGGAATACCAATTGTGAAATCATTAGTCCACATGTCCACTAGGTGTCTTTTCAAAATAATTATGGGAGGTGTAGTAATTGATCGCAATAGATTCACATAAGTTTCCTTAGTTAAGTTTTTTATTTTTAAGAACATGTCAAATGTTGTATTTATGTCCTACTTTTTATTTTCTAGTGATTTCAAAAATGTTTTAGTGACATTTATAATTTCCTATTGTGTATTTTCTAAAGGTTCTAATATTATTGTTTCATCCATTGGAGGCAGTGGGAAGTTGAATCTCCATTATGAGTTATTGTACTTCTCACATACTTTTGTATGATGATGGGTTTTCATTTTCAATAATGTTTCATTTAGTAATGATGAATCACAAGATATGTATTTTGTTACAAATGATTCAATTTCAGGATTTTAGCGTTAGTTGTAGATCAATGTATTGCATATATAAATCATAAAGGGAATGTGTTCATTTCCTCTATTTTAAAATTCTATTACGAAAAAGTAATCAACAACGTTGCCAAATAATTACCTATTTTGTATCATCTTCTTAAATGAATTTATTTTGTGATTGAAATAGCAGATGCAAATTATTGTATTCTTTTTTATGATCAAATCGATATAGGTTGATAAAATATTCTCATTGTGTTTGGCTTTCTTTTGCCTGGTCATATTTATTAGCACATTAGAAAGGGGACTCCAAACATGATCTGCACTCATTAGCATAATTGAAAATGTTGGTGGTCCTAAGTGCCTTATCATTGTGAAGATGCTTTTTTTTCATTTTTTATAAATAGTCAAGTGATATCTGAATGTTTTTTAAGAATAGAAAACCTATTGGAGATTTCAAAATATTTTCTACATTTGCATTCTTTTTAAGGTCTCTTGCATATAATGTTTTCCCTTTTAATTTGCCTTTTCTTATACATATCCATGTGGAATTGGAAACTTGTTGTATGATAATTTTGATTGCTTTGAAGAATAGATTTGTGATGTGAGTTACAATGTCATTATCCTAATGTTACATTTTCCACTTCACAATTTTTTAGTAAGGAAATATTTCTATAACATCATTTGGCCAAACATAATCATAATATAAAGTTGGAAAGTTCATTTCTTCTGAGTACTTATCTTTGAAAATAGTTAATGGATTAAAGCCTTTAGATAGTGATTTTTCAATAATGTTTTCTTCAAAGACTTTTATTGAATGTGAACTATAAAATCCATGAATAATTGATTTTTTAATTGGTTCTAATTCAACTTCAATTGAATTGTGGTCAATATCTTCATCATATTAAATTTTTGTTATTCTTTGGTCAGTTTGGTCCTCAAAGGTATGTAGCCATTCCTTATCAATAACAACCTCCTCTTGAATATACAAAGGGATTTTTCAAAGCTTATCTAATACATTCATCACACATACAAGTCTGACATTTCTGCTCAAATATGCATTGTCATATTCTAATTTTTGCTTAATTATAATTACGATTGTCTGGTTGTCATTTTTTATTTTCTTAGGTAATTTTTTTTTTAATACGATCAAAATAAACAAGAACATTTATAATTGTTCCAATAATGCCTATTTATGCTCATTTATATCCTAGTTGCCTTATTTTTGTGAAGGCCATATGCATGAAAACTAGTCTTTCTCCTGAAGAACTTAATGTTTGAGTTGCTTGTATTGGTTGATTTCTTCATATTTGAAAAGGTGAGGCAAACATGGGAATTTTGAAATTTTCAAGAGCCAAATTGCATTGTTTCCATATGTTTCCTTCCAATTGTTTTCTATCAAAATTTGATGTAGCAATGATCAAATAGAAAATGTCAGTAATAGCATTGTCAAGATCAATTACATCTTTATGGAAGTGTAAGCATTCACATAAACAACATGGATAAGTAGGTGTGGCATTAATTTCCTATAGAGATGTTGTAATTGCTTTTTTGGATTCATTAGTTTGTATTTTGATTTTACACTCATTGTTTCTAAGTTTGTGTATTCTTGTTTTTAAAGAATGTAACAATGTGTGTTTGGTAATTTTAGAATCTGTTATCATTGGTGCTTCATTTCATGTGTTTTATTTCTTATTGTTGGAGCTATTGGCATGTTTTCAATGTTAGTTTGCTCTTGTGACCTAGTGTTTTCTTGTGCCACATGTGATAACCTTTTCTAATCTTGAAATTCCTTTTTTAGTAAATGTAATGACATCCGCTCTGTCATAGGTGGTGAAATTTGAGTTTTAGTTTGTTGAGTTGCTTTACTAGTGTTCAAATTTTCAATTGATTTGATAATTGCATTTGTATTTGCTTTAATACATATGAGCTTTCATTTGTCCATTCCATGTCTATTTTTTTAATGCACTTTCTTTTTTAGTGAATGGACAGATATGCTAGATCGATAAGATCCACTTGATTTTTCATGTATTTCTTCCAATAGATCATAGTGAATATGACCTATTTCTATTTCAAATGCAATGGCATTGTATATGTGATTTGTGTTTGAGCAATTGCTATATACATTTGAAATCTTTCCAGTTGTTGTTGACCATTTTTGGATCATCACTTGTAGGATGTTTGAAATCCATATCAAACATGAATGCCCACATTCTATTCAAGCTTGTTCATATGGCATTCCCAACATATCGATATATGCTTTCTATTTTGCAATGGTTTTACTATTAGGTTTTATGAATTTCGATTTAGACATTTCCAAGCATTCAATTGCATATTTGTATACCATGAGAATCACATCTGAAAATGATTAAGAAATATAATGTCACAATGATAGCACATTGAAATCACCTTTTGTTAGTTAACTTATTGTATTGAACAGAATTTCTCTACAATTGTCAACAAATGAGCTTATTTTATGCAATTGATATGTATATATTTCATTTTCAATTGCATTCCATTTGTCTAAAAGTTTCAATCATGTAGTCAACAATCTATTATGTATAATTTGAGGAGTGAATCCTTGCACTCTTCTTGTCAACAATGGTTTATAGTGACCAAAATTTGGATTCCTATCATGAAACAAGATGGAATATGTTGGAGTCAACGATTCTTTGTTAAAATGCAAGTATTTCCATTTTTGCATTACAACCATAATCAAATAGATATGTTTAGCCATTGTGCAATCCAATTAATGCAGAATGTATCACCCCATAGTCCAAATAGACCTGCACTTATGTTATTTACAAAAATTCTCATCCTCTCTAGGTATGCACTCTTATCATATATGGCATGCAAGTCGTATAACATGTCAAAATGCTATTCATATTCATATGACCATTTTTCACTTAGATCTTGGTTATGTAAACATGATAAAATAAAATATATCATTCCATTCTACAATTCATTAGACATATAATGAAAATTCAATAACACTTGAATTGTGTCAAACAAACAATCACCTACATTATATTTGAATGAGGTAACCCAGAAAAAATGATTGTTTCTTAAAACATCATCAATGTGTGGCATCAATGTCTATGGTTGACATTCATAAGTATCCGCATCTACTAAAACTATAAGTGTTTTTCCTTCTTTCTTATTCCTTTGTCTTTTCATCATATTCACAAATTCCATACAGGTTTTACAATTCAAGTTTCATTTTTTCTTTCCCAAAGTTGATTACAAGAATAAAAAGATAATTTATCATACCTTCTAGAATATCTTTAGCATAAAGAATAGATCCCTTGGTATATTTTCACCTTCCAAATCTAACCTTTCATTATTTACTTAATATAAGGTCACCATTCAATGTTAGAAAATGAATATGATTGTGTTGTCCTATTATTGGCTTATGGTGCCATTTCGTTTGGTCGCATCACATGGCATAAGGGTCAATGGTGAGGGTGTGTTGGCCTACTCTCATGATTCTCCCTATCAAAACCATTATACAACTAATTAGATAAGGTCCAATAATATGTTATCTAAATTGAAGTTAGAATTAGACCAATCATTCTAATTCAAATCTATATATGAATGAATGTATATGTATTCATGAAGAGCATATTTCATCATGCTTTGAAATCTTATGAGCTTATCCCTATGAAAATATTAGCATGTGTAATAAAAATGGGGATTTATATTATTTTAAGTCATGATACTTGGCCATTTGATAGGCCGTATAGACTTTAAAGGAGTGGAATTTATTTATATAAGATTTTAAATGATTGATAATTCTTTTGCTTAAGGGAAAAGTAGGCAATGCCTAGGTCATGAACATCATGTGTTAAGATGGATTTGGACCACATAGTGGTCATGAGGCATATGGGAGAAAGGGTGTTTCATTGAATGCCTATCTAAAAATCAAGTGAAAATAATTTTAAAAATTGTATCCCCTTTTGTATTCACCATTCAATGTGGAATTCACCAATTATGCTAATTGGGTAAGAATAGTATGAAGGAAACAATATTTCTTATTTAATGTGAAATCAAATGATGGGTGGAACATTGGGTTGCTACAGACCTATTATGGCATTGGAATAAAATTTGTAACAAACAATTAAATTTTAGTTTTTAATGATAACGTTGATGGGTCATATTTTTGGCCGTTGACTTCTTTTGGAAGATGAAGATAGAGAAGGTGTTATAGAAGGAGAATGATATTAAATGGTGGCTACATAGAAAAAGGGGAGAGTGGAGTTTTTAGTGAAAACAAAGGGGTTATAGACCTATATTTTAGCCACTACCCTATTGAGAATGAGCAACAATAAGAATAAGGGAGATGGATGGTGGCAGAGGGGAAAATAATAGTAGAAGATAATGAAAGAATATTGAACTAGGTGCAAGGAAAAGAATGGTATTCTTTTTGTTGGAGTGACACCACCATGGATGAATGACTAAAATAAAACCCTACATAAATACTATATCAGGCATGTGAAATTTTGTTCTATGGTTTAAATTCTATTAATTAAGTTTTTTATTAATTTTTACAAGTTCATTTGGGGGATCTTGTCAAGGTATAAACCATGAGGGTATGTATTTCCATACCCACACATTCTATTCTATAGCCAAGAATAAAAGGGGGTTTTGGGTGTAATTTGTATGAAAACCCTCTTATTATGCTTGGGTTTTTGGAGTGAGTCAGTTGGTTGCTTAATTTTATTATGCCAAAGTGATTATATGGTTGTAGTTATAATAATTTATGGGTTGTATTATATTGGGTAACTTTTATTTTTATACATGTTTTAAGCTGAGAGTTGATTCATAAAATATGTATGCATTTTCCTTATATGCTAATAATATGGAAAACCTTTCTCAAATTTTGACATTGTCATTTAAAAGGAAAACTACTATTGTTAGTAATGCTTGATATACATCTCCCTATCCTATGTTCTTATTGAGTATGAATTTCAGTAGGTATAATTGCATTTGATTTGCCTTGCATTCCTGATGACATCTTGGTTGTAGATATTCATAATGTATGAGACCTCTTCGCATAACTCCACATGTAATATTGTAGCCATATTGACATAGACTCCTACTTAAAATAAAATAGTGTTATTCAAGTATTTTTTGTTGAGATGTGTTTACTCCTTATATGACAAGATTTGGCTTTAATTAACAAACTACAAAAGCATAACACTACAAGTTTCGAGATGATAAGTTGTTGATTGAGTTATTATAATGTAATCATTATTAGAGTTGACACAAATTATAATTATTTCCTGATTCAAACATTTATATTTATTTGATAGCACAATGGGTTTGTTGTGCATATGCCTTCAAGCTTACATACATATTTATATGTTAAAATTGTCAACCTATGAGGGTTGTTTGGTCTATTATATAAATATTGTGCTTGTGATATTAAGACTCAGTGAGGTAGTCTTTTGTGTGAATAAACTCTTGTATCCAAAAGTGGTTATTTGTACTTATAAATGACATCCTTATATTAAGGATTCATTATGTTTTATTATAGTCATATATTCAAGTGATTCATCCTTGAGTATGGTTAAGTTTAAATTATTGGAATTCCCCTATTTGAGGAGGGTTAACTATGTGATTTGATAAATAAAGGATATAATAGCCATGACTATAATATTTATACATGTGTTAATATTATTCAACTTTTCTCAGTGATTAAATTACATTATGTGGCATGATTATACTACTTACCTACCTATAGGTTAGTTGTGAGTTGTATGTGGCATTCCTTGATATATATATATATATATATATATATATATATATATATATATATATATATATATATATATATTGGAATCTTTAATCTTATGAACACTTAGTGCTTAAGTAATTAAGTATTTAGATTCATTTCATACATGTATACATGCATGTTGTTATTAAGGTCACATCATGATATTAAGTGCTAGAAATTTATATTATAAATGCATTATGTTATGGCCCTATGGAAGCTTGTTTTATGACGCTATTTTTAGTACTTTCTATTTCTACATTAAAGTGTGAATCCAACTTAATGGATGTCCTTATTTCATGATACTACCTTTTCTAATATTGAATGATAATACAACGTATTTTGTTTTGATAGTGTAAGCATGAATCCATAGTTAACTAGAAAGTTAATTAAATAAGTTATTCTTAACTTGTGATTATATGTGATTAATCATAGGTAATGGTTGTTAACTAGAATTACAGTTTTGATGCCCCAATGCTCAACGTGATTCTAATTTTTATACATTACTCTTTGGATTGTATAGTTGGCCATGTGTAAATGATGCATTATGTGGAAACTATCTATTCATTAATATAGTCCATAGCTGGCCTAAATTATGATATTATAATTAGCATAATGGTTGAATTGTCACTCGAATAAGTCAATGCTCTTTTGGCTAAATCATTTATTATTTTTAATTTAAGGAGTTGGATTGAAATTTTAGTGTAAAGACCCTATGCTTGAGGAATTTATAAATATAAATATGGCTGGGTAGCACTATTAATGTTGGTCCATCATAACAACTAGTGATTATCTTAAATCAAGGATTAATCCCATATGGATGAGTCCTTATTCGTATAATGGGACTATTAAGGGTGCTATGATTTTTTTTTGCATATGCACTATAGCTTGGTGGACATCAATTATACATGTTGTAAATTAAGAATATGGATATCTAATGCTATGATAATCATTATCCTTTTGTTGGGGCCATATATTATAGGATGGCATTCATTAAGCAATGTAACATGTGTGTAATGACCCTTAAGATTATGGATTGAAACATCATGATATAATGGGAAAAATCCTGAGCTAGTCCTCACTTATGTGATCATAAGGTTTTATGTTCATATCCTTATGTTCGGTCACCTTGGCAGTGGATTGATGTTAGCTACTTGTTGATCTTCAAATGTTGTAAAGTTGGCATAAGTTGAGGCTTAGTTTGATAATATCATTGGTTCTCCTTTAGGACCTATAACATTTGTTATAGTACCTTCTTTTTATCAGTATAATATAATTAACATATCCAGTAAGATGACTCATTATTATATTAAATCTTTACCCTAGGTTATTAACCTTATTAAAGATACCTGAGGGCTTGAGTGAATCTCCTTGCCTTATGATATGCCAAGTCCTAACCATATAAGGTTATCAGATGCTTATATTGAGATGATGATCCCTAGGGAGTCCAATGGAGAAACTAAGTGCCTTATTAAGGTTTGAAGGTTATTAGTGTGGCCCTGCATACTAATATCCATCGAACAGTGTGTCATCCTTCACAAAACCCCTTTCTCTATGAAATCCTCTAGCCATGGTCATCCTTACACAAGTGTCTCATTAACCCCATTTATTTATGGGTTGTCTAATCATTTGGTGTAGTACCATGATGATTTCATCATGCATGATAAGTTCATGTAGTGGGTTCCTCAAGGGTTTCTATTGTGTACACTATTAACAATTATTTAAAAAATTGGTGTTATTTCATCTAGTATCAAAGCTTGTGCTATGAGTACTTTTAAGAATAAGGTTTATTTTATCTCACTTCTTAAAAGTCAAGATCATTGTTAATTTATTTTACAATTAAGTTAAGTTGTATTTACTATTTGGTTCCTGCTAGTGGCTACTCCAAGTGAGATTTGAAAATAGAAATATGCCTGGAAGGTTATCTTATGATTTACTAGTCAAAGATAGAGTAAGACTAGATGGTGCTCATTTTGAGTAAATCTGAGGCTTGGTGGCTTGAAAATCATGAAGAAGTCCCCATTAGGGATGTAATATATGGTGAATCCATTCAAGCCATGTTTAGAAATAGGAACATGTGTTGAGCAATCCTGAGAGTGTTTCCTTGAGAATTACCCTAATCTAGAATTGATTAGGAAAATGGACATGGCTTACATGAGGAGGTGTTGTTCCTGATTGAATCAATGTGAAGGAGCTTGAGAGGTTTCCACCACTTACTTATATAGGTGTAAAAGTTGATGATGTAGTTGATGCATGTAACCACCTTATTGGGTTAGACATATAAATACATGCTTTTTTTTAATTGAACATATATACCATGAATAGATTACACCTCAAGAATATAAATATAGATCACATATATAATAAAGTGATTATATTAAGTACACATTACATCTTATATCACAGATCTCTAATGTCATGATAATGCTTCATAAAATGAGTGTCAAAATTAATACATCAACTTATCCACGATTGATACAACTCTACAATCACCATTGTTAATATACAATAATAAGTAATTATAATTCTTCATGACAATAATCAATAATAATATACAATCTAATACAATGTACATAACTTAGATACCTAACTCTTTGAAGCATGAGTTCCTCAGACTCTCCAATATCTATGGCAATCTCAAGTGTCATATCAATAGTAGTACTTTTATGGGGAGGGAGAGGACTATCTAAGTGCTTTTCCACACCAACCACGAACCGATGATCCCCTACACAATCTCACATCATAGAATGGCCCTCCTTTCACAATGAGTAGATAATGATAGTGCAGTAATCTAGAATGATAAGCACGTACCTATGTGTTGTGTGATTCTAAAATAAACATGTATTGTATTATGTAAATCTATTCTATTACAAGATATTGCACTAACACGTTAATCATGCTCATGAAATGATAATATCTTGTTAAATATACTTTAGTCTACATCTTTATAAATAATAAGTGATAATGATCTAGATCAATCAAATTCATATACACCACTTGATCAAACTATCTTCATCTATCATTGTGAGACTAGTAAGTCAGTGAAGTCCATCTCACTCTTTACTCTGAATCAGTAATACAGATGGATCAAATATAATTCAATTATAATATTAATTTAATTTATGTCATATTTAGCAAATACATCACATGCTATGTTATACATAGAAGTAACTAAAACATATGTTTATTCCATCAAATGCATGAATGAATCTGACATTAATTTCTATCCCATACTAAAATTAACAATTACAGTCTATACCACCCAGGTAAAATACACATAACTATAGATTTTAATTACCATAATTTATTTTCAAACACGTTACACCTATGTAACCCATATTACCATAGCCTAGTATTTTAAGACATAACCACTGGTTTATTCAAAAATAGTCATATAAAATAGTCTTAAAATCATGAAAACATAAGCAATTATACAAGTAACTATATATAACAAAACGAGTCATAGTTCCCACGATAATAATACACTCCATGGTAATAACCAATATGTATTCAATATATCAATTAAATGAAGATGCAAGACTAAACATAATAATTACAGTATGTACCATTCAGATATAATATACATTTCTACTATATCACTCTATGATATCCCATACTATCATAGGTTCCCAACTACAAAACACATTATCCAAACTTATGCTTTCAAGAATCAAATAACCCACATACAAAATAACAATCGTGAAGACACATGATTATACCTCCTAGATATACCCTAACTCAAATTATATATTTAATGTTTAAAGCAACATGATTTGTAAGCATGCACCATGATATGCCATAACACGCCAGATAAAATCATGCATTTATATATATTAACAAACTCCAACATGTATTTCTCTCAAGTATTTAAGCAGAATACATATAACAGATAACCAATCCATTATCTAAGCAAAACTCAAAAACATATGATAACCTTCATTTAAGTACCTCGTCTTGTTTTCTAGGAGACTATTTTAGCATGGTTGTAGTTTGAGTCTTATGGACACCTTAAGACTTATTTCAACCAGTCAGTTATAAACAAGTAACTCAAAGCATAGAATACACATTATTATATTCTTAAAGCCTTATCTACACACCCTCGTAAAACGCTAATGTGTATATTTATTTAATATAATTTATAATCCAAGTACAAATGACCAAAATTATATTTTCAAATATATTATTTTTAACTCATAAATGCATAGCTATTATTAGTGTTATTGGCATACCATATAGGTATTTCTACTAATATGGTCAATTCCACACAATAAATAATAACTATGGTTTCTTTAGTTTATTTTGGAAATTAGATTTTATATATATATATATATATATATATATCTATATATATATATAAATATATATATAATAATGCTAAATTCAATCTTGAGAATTGTTATGGATACAAATCCATGTCTTTGGTTAGTTTGACTAAGTCAGTAGTCTTTAACCACTTGAACCTTTTCCCAAAATTCTAAACATATATTAATTACTTTATTATAATATATATAATGTAGAGCTCCATAAAACAAACAGTACTGTGATTTCCCAATAACGAGCTTGCCATATAACATGGCATTTTCAGATTTAATAAAACGTCCCATAAATAAATAAAACATTTCAATTTGAAAAGTTGTATTCTCTGTATTTGGATAAAAGTGACTTACTGAGATTGGGTTAATCGTAGCATACGGTACCTGTAGGATGTTTCCACTCCCTTTGTGCGCTAAATAATAGGCTAACAAGTTTTCAGTTTGTATATTTCTGGCATATTGTACCCACGATGAAATCTTATTCCTCCTATTGCCAGTTTCATTTTTAAATAACATATTCTACTCCAGATTTGACTTTGAATATATAATTTGCTAGAAGAATAAGTAATACATCTTCCATATACCATGCTTGCCATATAACATGGCATTCCAATAAGATAGATCATTTCACATAGCATTTCATATACATATATGTTGTATTCCATAAACCAAGCGTTCCAATACTAGAAGGTTGTATTAGGCAGCTTACTTCAGGCACTACACGACTAATATATGTTTCCAGATGTATAATACAATATCCCATCCTCTAACAGGTAATACAATTGTTATATAAATTTTCCATAAATTGTTCCACATCCAGAAAAAAACTGTATTATATAATCTATTAAAAGGCGATCTATAGATCTTTACAAAATCATAACATAATATACTTTCAGGGCGTCAAACATTTATCACAATTCAGGTAAAAGGTTTTGATCTCAACAGTAATTTTTAATATCAAGTTCTCTGTACAAAATTGTCCCAGGGAAAGGGAATATATAATTCTATATACACTCAGGTAGACTTCACACGGATTATGTTTAAATAGAACCTAACACTACAGCAGCGTCTAAATTTATAAAGGGTGTCTAACAACTTTAGCATGTTGTCTGCCACGGATTTTACCACTACGTCAAGCATACACAAGAAATGTATAACATACTTATCAACCCGAATATGAATAAGAAATTAATTGACATTCGTTTAAATATATTGTATGTGGTTTATATGAAATAAGACTGACTTCAGGTTACCTATATATAAAAACACCTCTATGACATTGCAACGTGTACCTAACTATATATTTTTGTATATCAGATTTATAATCATTACTGCAGACCTTTTAAGTCTCTATATTAATCGAGTGATTCACCTTGAGTAATGATAGGTGAATTAATCAGGAGCTAAGCTAAAAATTAATAAACATTGCTTCACTAGTCAAATTAGAGCGATGCCCTACCAAATATTTGGATTTAACACCACAATTTAGTCTCAAAACACTAACAGGTCATCGCCTTAAGCAAATACTTTATGCATGAAATAAATATGTTTACAGATCGCCTAAGTTCCAATAGCTGTTCTATCTAATACAAGCTGTTACCTCCCTAAAGGTGTATTTAGCGATTTTAGAAATATATACTAATTTGGATATCAATAAATCTATGATTACTGATATATTATACACATCCGACATATAAATATGTATTTAGACAGACACTTGAATATTTATAATTTTATATGATTCATAAATACACGAAATTGAATGCATTACCCACCTAAAAACATTTATGCGAATATTTTATTCACAATTATGTGTTTATATCAGTTTGGTTGACTTATTTTTATCGTGTTAGAGATATAAAAACATAAATAGCCTTGTAAGGCATTGTTAGAACCTGTATGGTTTAGAAGGAACACTAAATGACCGCTCTTTACTTCTTTTGCTCTTTTTATTAGCTCTTGTTGTAGATAAACTGTGAGTTTATATAGTTGTAATTTATTGATAGTTAGGGTAAGCAAGGGTAAATTCTTGCTTGGATTATGTGTTGTTATACCTGATTGATTGAAAAAAAAGTAAAGAAATTGTAAGTGTTGTGTTTAATGCTTGGGAACATTATTTTTTTCCAAATGATAGACTTATAAGCTAAGTCTAGGCAGCATTTTAGATTAGAAACTCGTATATGATTGTTTGAATTGCAACCATTGTAACTTGAAAGTGAATAAGTATTATGCATCATAATACTAAGGTGTTAAAAATATATGTAATCAGTTTGGTTGACTGATTTGTCTCATGTTAGAGATATAAAAATATAAATAGCCTTGTAAGGCATTGCTAGATCCTATATGGTTTAAAAGGAACATTAAATGGCCGCTCCTTACTTCTTTGCTCTTTTTATTAGCTCTTGTTACAAATAAACTATGAGTTTATATAGTTGTAATTTATTAATAGTTGGGGTAATAACTATTATATCAGTTTGATTGACGAATTTGTGTCATGTTAGAGATATAAAAATATAAATAGCCTTGTAAGGTATTGCTAGATCTTATATAGCTTAAAAGGAACATTAAATGGTTGCTCCTTACTTATTTTGCTCTTGTTGTGGATAAACTGTGAGTTTATATAGATATAATTTATTGATAGTTGGGGTAAGCAATGATAAATTCTTACTTGGATTGTGTGTTGTTATACCTGATTGGCTGCAAAAAAGCAAAGAAATTGTTAAGTGTTGTGTTTAATACTTGGGAACATTATTTTCTTTCCAAATAATAGACTTATAAGCTAAGTCTAGGTAGCATTTCAGATTAGAAATTCGTATATGATTGGCTGAATTCTAACCAGTGTAACCTAAAAATGAATAAGTGTTGCCTCATAATACTAAGGTGTTAAAAATATATGTATTCAGTTGAATTAGGCTTGGTTTTTTATTTTCATTTGGCCCTTTGAGTTGAACAAATGAGCTTGTGGTCTTGTCACTCAAAAGGCTAGAAGCTATTAAGTGTGTGGATATATTTTGATTCTGTGATGTGGTTATTTTGATCATGGGTACATTTTAATCCTATAAGGGGGTGGTGATGCCCATGGTTATGTTTCACATCTATGTGATGATTATTTAATTTTATATTGAGTTTTGGCATCCATGAAGATGTCATGATGCTCATGGATATATATTTTACATCCATTTAGATATTTTTTGTGATTTCAACTATATTATGGTTGTGAAAACTATTATTTTCATGAAGAAGATGTAATATTCACCTGAAGCTTTAGCTATGTTCATCATTTTCGTGAGATTATGTTATGTTAAAGCAAGCATTGGTAGTCAACCTTTGACTTGTTGATACAAGTCAATTGGAAGGAAAGTGATAGACATTGTTGTTGGAATCATGAAACTATGTTTGGTGATCATAAGTGGCATGCATGGGTGGGCCATCTTATGATGATTGAGATAATATACTCTTGGAGGTCCAAGGATGTAACTTCAGCTCGAGGGGCCTAGTGGGTGAATATGACTTGCTTAGAAAAGTGAAAAAGTTTTAGGGATCTTTTATTTTTAATAGGTAGCATGACCCATATAATCCATGAGATATGAACTTGGTAACTTTTCAAGATTCATGAATATATATTTATTAGTTATGTTGAAACATACCATTCTTTGAAATAATATGTTGATGAACTTGAGATCCCTAAAATTGAGCATGATGTTATATGTTGGATATTTATGTCATTTTAGATGACATTTGGAGATTGGGTAGACTGATGAGGACCATGGACCATTGTGCTTTACTTACCAGTGTGTTTAAGTTATGTGATGTGAAATATCTTGGCATAATCTATCAAACTTCTAGACCCACATGTGTGTCATTGTATTATGTTTTCCTTCAATGATTGTAAATTATTGTATGTTGTGTAAAATTTTTATATTTTTTTAATTATATTACTCATGTAAACTTGTAACTTCTCTATTTTATGAGAATGTAATTTATTATGAACCTCCTTATTGCTAGCCTCTTGATATAAATATTGTTATATGTATATGATTTAATATGATGTGATCATGAACCACCTTGTGATGTAGTTTTTTACTTCTAGAATCAACTTCTATTAATTAAAAGATATTCTAAGGTATAATGAATATGTTATTGAGTTTGATCTCACATCACTACTCTAGCATTGAACTTTGATGCAAGTATGAGCTTTAAGGTGAAGAGAATAAAATATCGAGGATGATGAGACTGGGTATGATCTAGGGAGTGAAGTCTCATGTAATTTAAAAATCTATTTATCCTCTTTACATAAAGTAGCCACCTGATTCATTCATGTTGTGCATCATGAGTGCCACACGATGGCCATGGAATCTTCATGCATAATAGTTACCCCTTGGATTGAGTATTACTTTAATCACCTCTTTGAGATTCTTGTAAAAATAACCTTGTGAAACTTATTTATGTAGCCTTGTAAGAGCACTATTTGGTCCTAAAAATTGGATTTTTATGTAAAATTGACAAGACTAAACTTTTTGAAACATAATCACGTATTGACTTATAAATTCAAGTGTGTTATGAAAGAGGTAATAGTTGAATTACCTAAAAATAATATTTTAGAATGAATGTTTTGATTTATTGACATGTGTTGACTAGTAAGTGTAACCATATTGTGTACAAGGTATTATTTGTATATACCTAATATTCTTTTTATAGAATAAATATATATGATTGTTTAAGCATGGTTGAAATGCATGTTAATTTTATGTTCTGGAGGATCAATGTTAAATCTTGATCAGATTGATTTTAAATTTTAATGCATTTTGTTATGTTGCCAAGAGGTAAGTGCAATGAGATGGTGGGATTGTAATCCCTATAACCATCATGTGAGCTCACATATGTATGGAGAGCATGATGAAAACTTTAAGATTATATGTCAATGTTAGTATGGCTTCTCTAATATTTGATGTGTTTTATGCAGGATGTTGCACTAACTAATAAATGGTGAAAAGTAAGTAACCATGGATTGATAGATCTATATTCTTATTAACATTCTACAATGAATGTTGCCAGGAAGATATGCATACACCACACGTGTCATGGAGACCATAGTAGCATGGTTATTGTTGATTTTTATTTTGAAATGAATAAAAGTATGTATGAAGCATATTTTAGGTGGTGAAAATGCTATGTACTTGTAATAATGTTATGTTGTTTTGTGTGTGTGTGTGTGTGTGTGTGTGTGTACTTTAGATGGTGAAAAAACCATGTATCTGTAAGAATGTTGTGTTGTTTAGAATTTTGTAGAATTATATATATATATATATATATATATATATATATGTATGTATGTATGTATGTATGTATGTATGTATGTATGTATGTATGTATGTATGTATGTATGTATGTATGTATGTATGTATGTATACATACATACATACATACATACATACATACATACATATATATATATATATATATATATATATATATGTATATATATGTATGTATGTATGTATGTATGTATATATGTATATATGTATATATATACATACATACATACATACATACATACATACATACATACATACATATATATATATATATATATATATATATATATATATATATGTATGTATGTATGTATGTATGTATGTATGTATGTATGTATGTATGTATGTACATACATACATACATACATACATACATACATACATACATATATATATATATATATATATATATATATATATATATATATATCACTTTAAAAGTATTGTGGAAAGACAACACATCAAATCCATGGATTTTTTAAAAGTTTGTTGGATTGTTTTTGGGCAACTACTATTTGAAGTTGATTTATGTGATAATGATTCCTCATATGAGAGGAAAGGTTTTGGTAAAAAAATATTTTTCTATTAAAATATTGATTTTGAGTGCGTGATTATGATGAAACTTTTTGAATATGTTATATTATATGAATTAAAAGTTATGAGTTTTTTGGTTTAAAGAGTATTAAAAAACTCTTTCGTTGTTAAATGTTGAAGTATTAATGGTAAGTGCAGTCTATGATGCATATTTGTGCATGAATTGATTAATTTTATAGATACATAGGTGGCTGAAAATAAGGTAGAATTCAATGGTAATTTATTAAAAAAAATATTTCACTAATAAATTTTTCAAGGTATGGACAAGATTAAGCTGGAAGAACTTGTTATAAGTGTTAATTTTTTTTTAGTGAAACTATGACCTTGTGAGACACAAAAATTAGGATTTATATGTTATCTAAGTTGAATCTTTTAAATTTTCATGGTAGGAAAAGGTGTGTGCAACTCCTCATCTTACTCCCCTTGGCCTTACAAAGTAAACTAAGTTGAAAGGATGGGTTTATAGCCTATTTAAATGAAGGGCATGGTTGTCCTAGAGGTAGGATATGGATTTCAGTAAGGTAATGTCATGTATTTACTCTCAATACAAGTTTGATAAATATATTTGTTATACCAAGAGGTAATTATAAGGAAATATCAATGTTTAGATAATGACCATGTAAGTATGTAGTAAGCATCATTATTATGTTGATAATAATTGATAAAGTTATCAATCTAGTTATTTTTATTCTTAGGTTTATTTGTTGTGTTCTTTTAAGGGGTAAAAAATGGTGAAAAGAGTGGTAAAGACTCTTTTTAGAGTATCATAATTTATGTTTGTTAATTTGTCACCAAAATCGATCCTCTTTATGGAGGAGAGGATGTCATGATTCTTCCAATTGAAACCATTATACAACTAATTGGATAAGTTATATTAGTATGTTATCTAAATTGAGGTCAAAATTAGATCAATCATTCTAATTTAAATATAATGATATAGTATTTTAAATTCTTGATAATTCTTTTGATCGAGCAAAAAGTGGACAATGCCTAGCCCATGAACCTCATGAGTTAAGATGGATTTAGACCACATAGTGGTCATGAGGTGATAGGAGAAAGGGTGTTCATTGAATTTCTATGCAAAAATCAAGTGAAAACAAAGTAAAATATTGTATCCCCTCCCGTATTCACCATTCAATGTGGAATTCATCATCTATGCTAGTTGGGTAAGAATAGTAAATGTATGAAGGAAACAATGTTTTCTATTTAATATGAAATTGAATGTTGGGTGGAACATTGGTTGGCCACGGACCTATCATGACATTGTAATAAAATTTCTAATAAATAATTAAATTTTAGGTTTTAATGATGGCATTGATGGGCCATATTTTTGGTCATTGAATTCCTTTGGAAGATGAAGATAGAGAAGGAGTTGCAGAAGGAGAATGGTGGAGAATGGCAGTTGAGTAAAAGAAGAAGGGAGGTGATGGAGTTTTTGGAGAAAATAATGGGGTTTTAGACCTACATTTTAGACACTACCCTTTTGAGAATGAATATTAGTATGAATAAGGGAGATAGACGATGGTAGAGAAGGAAAAAATAAGAGAAGAGAATGAAAATAAGGTAGAATTGGGTGTAGGGGAAAGAATGACACTACTATTACTAGTGTGGCACCACTATGGGTGAATGATCAGAATAAAAATCTACATAGATACTCTATCATGCATGTGAAATTTGGTTCCCTAGTTTAAATTTTGTTATTTAGGGTTTTTATTAATTTTGGCAAGTTCATTTGGGGGATCTTATTAGGGTATAAACCATTAAGGTATATCTTTCCATACCCACACGATCTATGCCACAACTAAGAATAAAAGGGGTGTTTGTGGATGTAATTTGTATGAAAAACCTCTTGCCATGTTTTGGGTTTCTGAGTGAGTTGGCTGGTTTCTTGATTTTATTATAACAAAGTGATTATATGGTTATAGCTATAATGATTTTTGGGTTGTAATATATTGAGGAATTTTTATTTTTTGCATATTTTAAGTTGACTCGATTCATAAAATGTGTATGCATTTTCATTATATGTTTATGATATGGTAAACCTTTCTGAAGTTTTAGCATTATCATTTGGAAGGAAAACTACTACTGTTAGTTAGTAATCGTTGATATACATCTACCTATCATATGTTCTTCTTGAGTATGAATTTTAGTAGGTATAATTGCATTTGATTTGGCTTGCATTCCTGATGAAATCTTAGTTGTACCTCTTCATAATGTATGAGACCTATTCACATAAACCCACATGTAATATTACAACCATACTTGCATAGACTCCCACTTAAAGTAAAATAGTGTTATTTAGGTATTTCTTGTTGAGTTGTGTTTACTCCTTGTATGATAAGATTTGGCTATAATTGACAAACTATGAAAGCTTAACACTAAAAATTAAGATATGGGTTAATCTACCTATTTTTGCATCCATAACATGCTTATGTGGTTTTAATACATAATGTTTGCTTATTAGAGCCGGTACTTGTTGATCTTGTGATTATTATGGTTTGTATGGTTTCGTAAGCAAGAAAGAAAAGTGGAAAACTAGTATACAACCACTTATTTGGACTTTTGTATAGTATGACACAACTAATTATATGAGAAAATGTTGAAGTCATTTTTGTTGTATTCTTACTAGTAATGCTTAGATTTAGATTTAATTTTGAGTAAGGATTATTGTGAGAAGTTGGTATTAGAATGAAGAGTGGTACTATTGATATTATCTTTTCTCACATATCTTATCTTAGCATTAATTTTTTTTTAGTTAGGGTTGGAAATGCTTAAAATTTTATGTTTAAGAAAGAGGTACTCAATTTCCATATGTATTCCACTATGTTATTCTACTTTATATGGTTTCATTCATATGAGGGGAAAAAGTAAATTTTTAAAATTATCAAACTATTTATGATTAGATGAGAAGTATAACTCTCTTAGTTTTTGTAGCCATTCATATGTTTCTTATGTTCATTATTGATCTTGTCTTTCAAAGGCTACTTGGGTATACATTATCTTGCTTATTTGGATGTATTATATGATAGTACATTGATAATTAATCTTTCAAAAATATGGTACAACAATATGTATTATGGACTATCTAAAATTGGTTAATATGGAATTAAATTCATTTGATAGTTTTCCCCTGGCTAAACTTGTATTAGTAAAATATAATTTAATTCTCAGAATGTTCACTAGGGAGGAAATTCATATTTCTAGCTTTATGATGACACATTATTTGCACCCTTCTAGTGCATGGATTGTTTTGATTCAATTTTTTTCCTTGTTTATTTGGTTTCCATATTTACTTGTCACCTATTGGAGGTTGTGTTTGTCATTTTTATTCCATGATGGGTTTCAGGATGATAAGTTGTTATTTGAGTTATTATAATGTAATAATTATTGTAGTTGACATAAATTATATTGATTACCTAATTAAAATATTTATATTTATTTAATAGGACAATCGGTTCATTGTGCATATGCCTTCAAATTTGCATACATATTTATATGTTAAAATTGACAACCTATGAGGGTTGTTTGAGCTATTGTATAAATCTTGTGCTTATGACATTCAGACTCAGTGAGGTAGTCTTTTGTATGCAATAATTCTTGTATTCAACATTATTTCATTGTACTTATAAATGGAATCCTTATATTAAGGATTCATTATGTTTTATTATAGTCATATATTTGAATGATTCAACTTTGAGTATGATTAAGTTTAAATTATTGGAATTCCCTCATTTGAGGAGGTTTAATCATGTGATTTGGTAAATAAAGGATATAATAACCATGGATGGAATATTTATACATATGTGATAATGTTATTCATCTTGCCTCAGCTATTAAATTATGTTATATGAGATGATTATGCTACTCACCTTCCAATAGGTTAGTTGTGAGTTGCATGTGGCATTCCTTGATATATATTTTTTAGCATCCTTAATCTTGTGAACACTTATTGCTTAAGAAATTAAGTGTATAGATTAGTTTCATACATGTATACATGCATATTGTTAATAAGGCTACAACATGCTATTAAGTGCTATAAATTTATATTGTAAATGCACTATGTTATGGCCCTATAGAAACTTGTTTTATGATGTTATTTAGTGGTTTCTATTTTCACATTAACTTGTGAATCTAATTTAATTTATGTCCTTGTCTCATGATACTTACCTTTGTTAATATTGAATGATAATATAAATGTATTAAATTATGGTACTGTGATTATAAAGCCATAGGTAACTAGAAAGTTAATTAAATGGGTTATTCTTAACTTAGGATTATATGTGATCAATCATAGCTAATGCTTGTTAACTAGAATTGCAGGTTAATGCCCCAATTCTCATTGTGATTCTAATTTTGGTACATTACTCTTTGTATTGCATGTTACATGGCAACACGTTATTTATTAATATAGCCCATAGCTGGTCTAAATTATGATATTGTAATTAGCCTACTGGCTGAATTGTCACTCAAATAAGTCATTACTCTTTTGGCTAAATCATTCATTGTTCTTAATTTAAGGAGTTGGAATGAAATTTTTGTGTGATAACCCAATATTTGGGGTATTTATAAATATAAATCCAATTGGGTATCACTATTAATGTTGATCCATCATAGCAAATAGTGATTATCTTAAATCAAGAAATAATCCCACATGGATGAGTCCTTGTTTGTATAACAAGACTATTAAGGGTGCTATGACCCTTTTTTACATATGAATTATGGATTGGTGGACATCAATTATACATGTTGACAATTAAGAATATGGATATATAATGCCATGATAATTATTTTCATTTTGTTAGGGCCATATGTGGTAGGATGGCATTTGCTAAGTGATGGAACATGGGTGCAATGAGCCCTAAGATTATAAATTGAGACATCATGATATAATGGGAAAAAAAATAAGTTGGTCCTCACTTATACAATCATAAGGCTCTATGTTCATAGTCTTATATTGGGTCACCTTGGTAGTGGATTGATGTTAGCTACTTGTTGACCTTAAATTATTGTAAGGTTAGCATAAGCTAAAGCTTGGTTTTATGGTATGATTAGTTCTCATTTAGGAGATTTTACACCTATTAAAGTACCTTATTTTTATCAGGATGATATAATTAACATAGCCAAAAATATGAGTCATTGTTATGCTAAATCTTTACCCTAGGTCATTAACCTTGTTAAAGATACCTAAGAGCTTGAGCGAATCTTCTTGCCTCATGAAATGTTAAGTCCTAACTATATAAGGTTATCATATGATTATATTGGGATGAAGATCCCTATGGGGTCTGATGGGGAAACTAAGTGACTTATAAAGGTTATAAATTTATTAACGTGGATCTGTACACTAATACCACTCAATTGGTGTATCATCTTTTAGGCAACCCCTTTCTCTATGGAATCCTCTAATGATGGTCATCCTTGCACAAGGATCTCATTTACCTCATCTATTTATGGGTTGTATAATCATATAGTGTAGTATCATTATGGTTGCATCATGTATGATAAGTTTGTATAGTGGGTTCTACATGGGGTCCATTGTGTACACTGTTAACAATTCTCAACAAAAAATTGGGGTTATTTCACCTATTGGAAACAGGACAATAGATTGACAAGGGGAAAAGGTCAATAGAATTCATAGATTATATTTATTGTTGTTTTTTTATAATGTCAAGACTAAATAAAAACTATTACTTTCTTCTTATATTTTTTCCTATAAAAATAATTGTTTATTTTTATTTTTTGTGATGGCTTTGCATGCATAAATGGAGAATTAATTTGCAATGACTATGAAATGGATTAATTTCAAATATGTTTCTATTTATTTATGTATGGTAATTATAGGTAATGGTGTGGGAGGAGGGGTGAAAGAAGGTCTTAAGTGCACATGTTTTTTCCTAAAAAATATGAAAGCTCAACTTGTAAAGATCATTTGAGATATCTATACTCACAATTTGAAGATGCCATAGGAAAATGAATTATATCATTTAGATTCTAGTTTATAAACTAATATGTTGTTTGAAATGGTTAAGTATAAGTAGGTCAAAAATCATATATTCAAAGAGGTGGCACTATTTTTAAGAAAAATCATACTAGATAGTTGTCTATGCATCCCACCATTTTTTTAGCATCACTTGCTTTTTATTTAAACCCCTTAGTAGAAAGCTAGGTAAGATCATCTAGTTTGTAACCTATATTTTATTTTTGAATTATTTAATGAATATTTTTGTTTCTACTAATTTCATAAGTTAGTATACCCTAAAATATGATTAAAAAATGTGTAGTCAACCGAACGCCCCCTAACTACCTCAAAAAATATCAATAATTGAATTATTTTTTGAATGTGTATAGAATTAGGTTTAGTTTACAACCATATATATTTTTTCCTATTTGAATGATAAATCAAAAGATATGTAAACAAATATGAACATGTATATTTGTACCCTATAGCATTATAAAAAAACCTTACTTAAAAATACATATAGATAACAACCTTAAAAAATAAATATTTAGAAAGAGAAAAGTGTAATAGATGTTGTAGTAATATTTTTCAAGAAAATTTTTGATAAATTCATAGTGTTTAGCATGGTTGAAGTTAAATTTTATTTTTATTCAAAAATATGCATTTGGCTATGTGTTTGCAGGTCCATGCCCAAGCTCAAGAATCCAAACCATTTTCAAACCTTCAAATGTGTTTTAAAATTTAGATATAAGAACCATGTAGCAAGATATACTGCACATGCATAATTACCATGTACATATATTATTTTACTATTAGTTTTTAAAATCATGTACATAGTTTTAGTCTTTATAACCAAGATAGTATTTCTATTATAAAAGTATGTATGCTAAATAGTTTAGTATTAGATTGAAAGCATAATATATATATTGACTTTTAGATATGGACATTTATTTTATTATAATTTAAGTTATATTTTATTTATATACTTTCAGGATGTTTGAGAGTGGTTTAGGACCTGTAGGAGCTATAATGCAAATTATAGGTTTTGGAGGATCTTATCATATTTCAGACATAGTCAGATTCTACAGTTTCATGGTTTTAGACTTAGCCATATTTCAAGGTTTCATGATTTCAAGGAAACATCATAAGAGGTATTAAGACTACATGGATGGATGTAGATATGATAGAATAATATTAGAGCATCTATCAAAAAGTATCACAATGCGATCCCACCCCAATGCTTTTGCGCCCTTAAGGCATATACCCTGGCAGAAATGCATTGGTGAACCCTAATGCATACATGAACCATCTAATGCACAAAGGCATACATAACATGATTTATAGTTATGGGATACATTTCTAACAATAATACTACAAATAAAACACATGCATCACTTCTTTCATTTTATAGATTGTGGATATTTCATCTATATTTTGATAGATTTAAGCATTAGTCAATTGGGGAAATTAATGATTTAAATTGGGCCAAATTGATCCATGTGAATTTAAGTCTTAGTCAAAATGATGTTAATTGGGGTTTAAATGATTTATTTAGGGTTTAAAGAGTTTATGATTTAAGGTTTAGGGTTTAAGGCTTAGGGTTGTAGGTATATGTTTAGGGTATAGGGTATAAAGTCCAATCATGAAGGCAATTGGGGCCAACTTGAGTTTTTTAAACCTACGTGTGACTATAAAATGTGATTTTGGACAGAATTGGCCCCAATGTCATCATAGGTTGAGCTAATTAGTCAATTGGGCTAATATGTGGTAAAATTTAAAAACTAATTAAGCCCTATTAAAAAAAACATTAATCTAAAGGATGTTTATTAGGGATAAATAGATTAATTTAGGGTTTAAGGTTTATGATTAAGGGATTATGGTTTAGGGTATAGTGTATAATATTTAGGTTTTAGGGTTTAGGGCCTAATCACAAAGGCAATTGGGACCAATTTGAGCTCGTTGAACCTATTTGTGACTATAGAATGTGATTTATTTCTCAATTAGCCCCAATGTCATCAAAAATTGAACCAATTAGTCAATTAGGGAAGTTAATAATGTAATTTGGGCCAAATTGAAACTTGTGAACCTCATTTTTACCTGAAAGGATGTTAATTTGGTCAAAATTGATTATTTTAGGGTTTAGGGTTTATGATTTAGGGCTTAATGTTTAGGACTTAGGTTTTAAGGTATAAGGTTTAGGGTATAGGGTACAATTTCAAAGACAATTAGAGATAATTTAAGCTAATTCAACCTATTTGTGATGTAACAGAATATGATTTTTGGCTCAATTAGCCCCCATGTCATCAAAGATTGATCTAATTAGTAAATGAGGGTAAATAGTGATGTGATTTTGGCTAGATTGAGTTTTATGAACCTAATTATTAATCTAAATAATGCTAATTAGGGATAAAATAATTAGTTGAGGGTTTAAACATTTTATGTTTTAATTTTTAGGGTTCATGGATTAGGGTTTATGGTATAGGGTTTAGGGTATAAGGTATAATCAAAAAGGCAAATAGGACCAATTTGAGCTCATTGAACCTAATTGTGACTACAAAATTTGATTTTGGGCATAATTAGCCCTAATTTCATCATAGGGTGAGATAATTAGTTACTTGGGGCAATAAGTGATTTAACTTAGGTTAAATTAATCCCTATAAAGATAATTATTACTCAATATGATGTTAATTGGGGCCATATCAATTTATCTAGGGTTTAGGTTTTATGATATAGGGTTTAAGATATAATGTTTAAGGTATGGGATATAATGTTTAGGTTTTAGGATATATAGTCCAATCACAAAGGTAATTGGGGCTAATTTGAGCTTTTTGAACCTATTTGTCCCCATAGAATATGATTTTGGGCTCAATTATTCCCAATGTCATCATAAATTGAGAAAAATCGTTAATTAAGGTAATCAATGATGTGATTTAGGCTAAATTAAGCCTTCTGAACCTAATTCTTACTCTAAAGGATGTTAATTTGGGCTAAATTGATTATTTTAGGGTTTATGATTTATGATTTAAGGTTTAAGGTTTAAGGCATACTATTTAAGGTATAAGGTTTAGGATTTAGGGCTAAGGGTACATAGGATCTAATTATAAAGGCAATTAGTGATAATTTCAACTTATCTAACTTATTTATGACTATAGAATGTGATTTTGGGATTAATTAGCCTTGATGTCATTACAGATTGAGCTAATTAGTTGATTGGGTATATTAGTTATGTAATTTAGGCCAAATTAAGCCATGTGAACATAATTCTTAATCTAAATGATGTTAATTAAGGCTAAAATTATTAGATTAGGGTTTGAATAGTTTATGATTTAGGGACTAGGTTTTAAGGTATATGGTTTAGGGTATAGGGTCTAATCGTAAAGGTAACTTGGGCTAATTTTATCTCATTGAACCTATTCATGACTATAAAATATGATTTTTAGCTCAATTAGCCCCAATGTCATCACATATTGAGCCAAGTAGTCAATTGGGGCAATCAGTGATGTGATTTGGGTGAAATTGAGCCTTGAGAACTTAATTCTTACTCTAAAGGATGTTAGTTTGGGATAAATTTATTAGTTTAGGGTTTAGGGTTTATGATTTAGGGTTTAAGGTTTTGGGCATAAGGTTTTAAGGCATGGGGTTTAGGGTTTAGGGTATAGGGTCTAATCACAATATAAAGGATTACATGAATAATTTACAAAGTAAAAAAATACTTAAATTTCTTAAAATATTACATAAATATCCACAATCCATGTAATGAAAGAAATAAGGTGTGTGTTTTCTCTATGGGATTGTTGTTATAAATGTATCCTAAAACTTTAAATCATGTTATGTATGATTTTTTGTATTATATGGTTCATGTATGTATTAGGGGCTCATCGATGCATTTATCCCATAGTGTATACCTTAAAGGGTTCAAAGGGAATGGGGTGTGATTGACTTGTGGCACTTTGTGAGAGATATACTCATACTATTCTATCATACCTACATCCTTTCATGAATCCTTCATACCTCATATGATGTCTCCATGAAATATTGAAATCCTAAAATATGGTTAAATTTGAAACCCTAAAACCATAGAATTTGACTAAGTCTAAAATATGATAGGATCCTCCAAAACCTATAATTTTCATTATAGTTCCTAGAGGTCCAAAACCACTCACAATCATCCTAAAAGTGTATAAATAAAATATAAAAAAGTGTAATAAACTATATTTCCATATCTAAATATAATTGTTCATTTAGTTTATATACCATGCATGCCAATCTAATACTAAACTATTATGTGTATGTATTTTTATAAAAACAATACCACGTACATGATTTAAAACCACATATGCAGTTATAAAGAAAAAAACTATGTATGTGATTCTAAAGACTAAAACTACATACATGATTTTAAAGACTAAAATGGCATAAACAAACTTGGCTCAATATCTACCAAGCCTATGTGCCAAGACCATGTATGCAATTTTTTTGAAACTCCATATGTGGAAAGGTTGAAATATATTCTCAAATGTAAAATTTGTCTGCTTTTTGGACCCCAAACTCCATGCACTTACCATGTACCAATTATATTCTATTTGTTTAGTTTTTTTTTGACATTAATATATGTATATGTATATGTTTATGTATGTATGTACGTATGTATAAACATATACTTAAACATATACATATACATATGCATATAAATGTTTTTGCTAATAAGGTTTCAAGTGAAACAAATTATGCATGGTTATTTATATCCTCATGGATGATTTTAAAAGGTGATAAAATTAAACCTTGAAACTATTTTTTTGTTATTTGGTTGAATATAAAAGTATAATAATTATCATGAAATCAGGGTAGGATATGTTATTTAAAAAATAGTAATAATTATTTCATGTTTGACATTATATTTTATGGTTAATTGTTTTTTAATTAGCAAGGATAATTATTGTACAGTTACAAACAATAAAAAAACCACAATAAATGAAAAAAATCAAATGGTTAAACCTATTCTATTTTAGTATTATCGCATTTCAAATAAAACAAAATCGAGAAATCATAGACCTATTGAATTGAGACCTACATTGTACCTCTAATCCATAATCACCATTTGAAGTTGGTTATTTAATAGAATCACACTTCCATGATATTGACTCATGGAATCATTTTATGGTTCCATGTACCAAGTCCTGAGGGTCACAAATGGGAGCATGTTGGTTGGTTAATGACAAAAAGTTAGATGCACAAAGAAGACAAGTCATTGAATCTCATAAATGACATAAAAATGGCTACAAAAATATTGAAATATATCAATATGTTTGTTACCACATTTTTATATGCCAAAACAAACTAAGAAAATAAAATAGTGTAAAAACAAGTGAAAGACATTATTTTCATCTTGATTAATAGCAAGAAAAGGCATGGAATCATATCAGCTAAAACAAC